>QANX01000659.1:0-180317 GCA_003254975.1 Ochetophila trinervis | reverse complement strand
ATATATCCCTAAAAATATAGAAAATTATTTTAATTTTTTTTTAGATTAATTGCAAAATAGTATATTGTCCTAGATAGCCAAGCTTCTGCTTTGGTCCACCTCCGGGAGGTTCTTAGAGGGTCTATCTCACTTCATGAAAGAAGAGAAAAAATCTCTTATGTTTGGGGCTAAAACTTCTGGATTGGGAGTTACCCTGCAAGGGACGGGTAAAAACAATGTCATCACATGGGATTATCGAATTTTACATTGGATCCTCATTATATAATATGTATCATATTAATCAAATTTCAAAACTGACTAACAGAAAGTTTAAAAGTTCAAAAAACGGACTCGTTGTCTCGTTAATCAATTAAGTAATTGCTTTTCTATCCTCTTCTTTGAAATTATGAATACTAGTTAATTTTTAAAATTTTAAACTTTAGGATATATCAATTTAGAATTTGGGCTAATATAAAACAAATTAAAAATCTAATATGTAACATTTTAAATTAAAAAATTAAATGTGCAATTTGTCTAAAGTGTATGGTATTAAAAAATAATTAATATTTTCTTTTCTTTTCTTTTCTTTTTTGCCCTTATTTAATATTGTATCACATCAATATAGAGCACACTACGTACTGTAGATCAATATATATATTATATAATCACACTGATAATTTTAGAATCAATATATAATTATTATTATTATTTAACATTTTGGTATTGCTTCAAATTCAAAATTTAAAAAATACATTTATAGTTTATTGAGTCTTGATAAAGTTTTTTTTTTTTCAAATAGAATTTTTATATGTTAATAAATTTATGTTTGATCATTAATTAAACTTTAAATCTTAGCCTTTGATGTGATCTAAAGATTAATAAAGGAAGATAACTTTGACGTAAAATATATTATCAATAACTTTAAACGACAAAACTAGCCGATAACAAGTTATTAGTGACAATCTATATTTTTATAAAAATGTGTTTATTTACACTATAAAAAAAAAGGTCAAAAGAAAAAAAAATTCATATGTTAGGCTCCATAAACTTTTCAACATGTAAATTTTATAGCAAAACTCTCTATATATATATATATATATGTTACTAGCTAGGTTGAATATTAGCTCTTCGCAATTAGTTTAATAAAATATAATGTTCAACGTACTTTTCAAAATTTAATTTATTTGTTTAAAGTATCACAACAATTAATTTAAACAAAAAATATTTTCAAATTTGTAAAAATTTATATTTTAGTTCCATTTAGATTAAATTTATCAGATTATGTTAAAATGCACTTTTGGTACCATTAATTTTTTTACTAATTTTTCTAAAATATTAAAAAATAAATTTCATCTACATTTTTTTTCCACCTAAAATTTTTATTTTACCTTAAATTGCGAAATATAATTGTCTTATCATAAAAATGTTTTTTATCCTCTATATTTTTCCATCATAAAAATAATTTCATCAATTGTTTTTTTTTTTTTTTTACTTTGTTTCATCCTAAAATTTTTTGCAGATTTTTTTATCTAAATTTTTAAAATAAAAAAAAAATTTCATAATGAAAAATATATAGGATTAAATAAATTTCAAATAAATCTTAACATTTTAAGGATAAAAAAAAGTTAAACAAAAATTTGATATAAAAACATTTTAGTATTAAAAAAAAATCATGATAAAAAGGATATAGGATGGAAACAATAATGAGGAAAAAATATATACAATAAAACAAATTTTTATGATAAATAATTTTTTTAACTATTTTTTTTTTAAAAATAATTACATGAAAAATTATTTTAGGAATTTTTTTTTTCATAATTAAACAGTATAGTATATAGGATAAAAAAAATTCATGATAATTTTTTTCTTAGTTTTTATATGAAAAAATTATTTGAATTTGTTGTTTAAATATTTCATATGATTGGGTATCACATACCCAGACCTTGTAAATTCCAATAAGACAAACTTTCAAAAGTTACTTATAATTATAAATATACTCTGTTATTAAAATCATTTGACTTAAACTTTAGTGTGTCTTCGGCAAATATGACACTGGTGCAACGGGGTGCAGATTTTGACTTCAACAAATATGATTTTTCTTTTGAAGATCGGAAGGAGGAATTTTTTTTTTTTTTACTTATCCAACGAGAGTCGATACATACATACTTATAGATATGAAATTGATGGAGAGTTGGTAGGCATGGAGTACGGTCGCTAATACTCACTCTCTCCTAATTGCGTTAATATTATTCACCCCAAAAAATTGCGTTAATATTGGTTGTAAGGTATTGTAGGGTAGGGGAGTACAGTGTGCAGACAATTAGGAAAAGTCTTGCAGTTGCCGAGTCTGCGTCTAAATCTAATTTGGTGATGTTTTAAGTATTTTGTAAGATTATGATTAATCTTTTTACCAAAAACAAAAAAAATTACCAAAAAAGATCATGATTAATCTGCATAACTTATGTTGTAAATTAGGTTTTATTATTAGTAATATATATAATGAATATTATTAATAATATAATATTGTAAGTATAGACGGAGTAGGAAGGTGTTCCTTTCCTGTAGGCTGCAGGCAATCCCAATTACTGACTGAAGCTTTAAGATGCAGTTGCTCCCTGTATTTAAACGTACTACTGGAGTGGAATGGAGGAGTGGGTCATATTTGTAACATCTTAACCAACAAAATACAGAACATAATCAATCGGATTCAGATACAGCTGCTCTTTCTTTCCTAATTCCTGTTTACCTCTCGTGCTGCTCTACTGTGTCAAAATGTATATTCAAAATAAAACGCTTTATAGCTAGCTGGTAGGGAATTATTTCCCCTATAAATATAATACCCATATGTACCAGATTCTTCATCATCGTGATTCCTTCCTCAATTTTGTCAAAAAATTATTTAAACAGCTCGGACCTAATTTTAAAGACACAGTTAAAATATATATATATATATATATATATATATTCCACAGTGACTGATCAAATTCATTCAAATTTCTTAACTCTGAACTGGTCGGTTATTTATTTTTCATTCCATAAAGCAAGTAAACATGATTTAAAAGCATTAATTTATTGTCTTGCCGGGTCATCATCATAAGTTGGAAGGGGATTTTCTTTGGTCCATTGATTGGTGAATATTTGGCGTAGTATGCAAACATACACGAGAGAGACAGAGAGAGAGCGAGAGAGAGAGATCATATGTGGACCAAAATGGAGAATGGAGGAATATGGTTTTCGGAGAGCTGTATTGGTAATACTGGCAACCGGCAATAATTGGCAAATGCCGAAACTCAATTTAAAACCATCTGATCCATCCTATATTCCTAGCAGTTGCTGCTGATAAAATGCTAATGCTATTATGGCCTATGGGTCTGTTTGGTTCTGTTGGGGATCGCTAATAATAATATATGTATATATGTATTTATTTTATATACATAAATGAGGCCCCTTACCAACTCTCTCACTCTCTCTCTCTCTCTCTCTCTCTCATGTCTGCTCTGCCGAGATAGCCAAGCTATTTTGTCAAGAAGCTAGAATCTAACAATCATGACCTGTATATGTCATAAATGTAGTTTTACCTGGTGCTTCACCTTGCTTTGACATGCACATGGGGGCTTTTACATCCATTTTCTCTCTGTTTTTTCCTTTTTCCTGCTACTGCTAGTACTGCTCCGTTTTCATAATTCATAATTCCTTTTCCTTCCTACTAAATTTTCCTCCTCACTTTCCTTCCCATCTCCTCTCTTTCTGTGACAATCCCTCCACCAACATAACTGCTCCTTGTTCCCAGAGAAAGTAAGTAAATAAATATTTATATTATTCAACCCAATTTCTTGGAAGTGGGAATTGTCTCGTTCAAAGGTTTTGACTGGATTATATATAAGCTGGGGTTGCCTGATTGCTGCATTTGACCATGTCTTGGTCCAGATTGGCTTCTCGCAAAAGCATATTTTACTTCATCAACGCTCATGGTATAGCTTCTTCAAACCCAAAAAAATTCTTCTGTAGGATCAGCTGTGATGTTAAAGGTCATATTTTGCTTAGGCTATTTTTCTATTTTTATTTTATTTTTGGATTACACCCCTTTGAGGTAATACTTTCAATTTCAAGTCTGCTTTCCAAACTAACAATTTCATGTTTCAACGAACGCTTCAGCTTTCCACTCTAGAATTTCGATTATCAGTGAATAATAGCTGTTGTCCGTTTTTACTGAAATTTGCTTTTGCCTTTGCATATGGTTTGTATTTAAAATCCAAGTTAGATCATATTTCTTTCTCAGAGAAAAGCACTTAATAAAGCTGTTTGAGAGAGAGAGAGAGAGAGAGAGAGGTTTGAGCACAAAACCACATTTTCGGAACTTGTCTGTTCAACTATACAAGTACCTTCTCCTACTATAAAATTAAGACATCCTTCTGAGAACATTCTTTGCTGAATGAACAATTTAACAATAAGTCAGTATTATTATTCTATATAATAATCTTCTTTTCCATTGTCTACTAAACATCACTTCATAGTATAATACAGGTTGATAGAAAAGAAAAATAATAATACATGATATTAATTCTCCGGTTATAAATTAAATTCTTTGTACATTTTTTTATTTACTTCCGGGAAACTGTGCAGTTGCAGATATAGACATTAAACGGGTACAAAAGAGAGAAAAGCTGCCTCCTTCAAAATTTTAAAAGGCCTCGTAAGATAATGCCATGGACTCCAGAAAATCTGCACACAAGCTTGCTGAAACAATTCATTCCCTTTTAGGCCTGAAGTCTCATCTCACATCTAGCTGGGTCAAATCTGTTTGTGATATCATAAAAGGCCTACCATATGAAAAGTCACACTCTGAAACTATCAGAGATTCCTCAGAGAAAAAAGATGATGATATGGGCAGTGTCATCCTAAACATTACAGGTAAATCCTCGGCTTTCCATATCTTATGTGCCTGTGTGTGTCCGCAGCTGCATGACCATGTGAAAATTGTGACCACTCTTTATGGCCTGTCGCTTTTTCTGTTCCCTGTTAACAGATAAACTTGCTATCTTAACCTCCCACATAAATCGACTCAACGCACAGAGAAGGCAGGTACTAAGTGACCTTCTGGACTTGAAAGGTTAGACATCTTCAACTAAAAACAACTGACTGTTAAACTGAAAATAAACATTGCACTCTAAGTGTTCTTCCAAAAGAAGGTCCAACTTTTCCGTCCAAACAGGAAACTATACTAAGACACTTGCAAGTCACAATAATGGCCTATTTTATTTGCTATATTGAGAGTTCAAGGTGTCCGATGGGTCCAGTATGCTCTTTAAAAACATTTGATAATTTGCTTTTCTATTAGCATCTGGAATTTGTCTGTTTGATAATCACTATTGTAAACCCTCGCAAATGCTCCTTTGTCCACAAATATGATTCTCTTTTCTTATTCAAGAAGGATTGTGTAAAAAACACACAGTTGTGCCTGCATAATCACACTATCAGATTATTAGATAAGTAATGGAACGAAGCCCTTGCCAGATTAAACTGAAAATGATATGCTCACCAAAATTGGCTTTGCAGGAAACATTCGTGTATTTTGTCGCATCAGACCAATCATAACAGGGGAGAATTTTGGCCATTTTAGACCTCTTTCTGCTTTGGACTCAAGTAATGTTCTTCTCCAGCCCGCTGATAGTAAGGGTAAAACTTACAGCTTTGACAAGGTTTTCTGTGCAGATTCATCACAAGGTGCTTGCAGGGCATTTAATTTTTTGTTTGCAAGTCATTTCTTCTATTTTCTCATGGTTAATAAGTAACCAGCCAACTTTTCATGTGCCAATAACTCATCCAGATTGTCAACAGTGTTTTGACTGAGAATTTGGTAGTTGTAACTTTCAGATGAAGTCTTTTCAGAAGTTGAGCCAGTCATCAAATCGACCCTGGATGGCTACAATGCATGCATTTTTGCATACGGACAGACTGGCACGGGAAAAACCTTCACCATGGTGAGGACCAATCGCCACCATCATGACCAATTTTTTCAAGTTACATGATCTCGCAAAAAAAGAAAGTCATGTTAGGAAAAAATGACACACCTAATGAGTGAATATTTAGTAGTCAAAGACAGCATGTCCTGTATTGGCTGATCAAATTTCAGTTAAATAAGTATAAAGAATATGTCTGACTCTACTCCTTTTGGAATAAATTTCATAGGAAGGTACTCCTCATTTCCCAGGAGTCGTGCCCCGTGCAATTGAAGCACTTTTTATGCAAGCAGTCAATAGCAACCATGTGTTTCTCTTCAGTTTCAGTATGCTTGAGATTTACCTAGGAAATCTCAAGGACTTGCTTGTCCCTCATCCAACGAAAGCAATGGATTCTATGGTGCCATGGTGAGATGCAGTTATATATAAATAAATAGATATATATACATATATATTTGTATATTTGTTACAACACTCTTGACAATTTCAGAAAATTCCATTGCTACAATCTATTTTGATAACTTATACTACATTTTGCAACCACATTGTTTTAGATGTTTGAAATTAATCCGGATCGTCAGCCCCATAACTCACCTTCTATATGCATTAAATTGAAGTGCAGAGAATCTTAAAAGATGGTACTGTAATGTTCTCACATAAGCAACTTCCATATGATGCATCCTTGTTTATATAGACATACAATCAAGATGTTTTTTGGATCTAAAATTCTTAATAATTCCCCAGTTATTAATTGTTTAGTCGGGTAGTGGTATTATTAACATGGGTTTGCCAATAAAAGAGCTGATTGAGTTAATCATCTAACCTCTTTTCTTCACCATATAAAGAGGACTGGAAATTGAAGAGGCTTCGGAAACATGTCCAAAAGTTTATAAACTTACATCTAATGTTTGTGATGTTGACTTACATAAGCAAGTTGTGCACTTTCTGTGTTTCAAAAGAAAAAAAAAAGTACTAGTAGACGTATCATAAGCAATAAATAACAACGAAGAGGAAACAATACAAGCGACTGTGATTGTACATTACATTGGCATAATTGGGCCTCCATTGAAAATTTCTGTTTTTATCTGAGCAGCCTTTCAATTCGAACAGACATAAAGGGTGAGGTTGAAATCGACAACCTTGTGGCTATTCAAGTAAATGACTTCAATCAAGCTATGAAGCTATATAGATTAGGATGCCGACTCAGATCAACCGCTCCTACAAATTCTAACACTAAATCAAGCAGATCACACTGGTATTTTTACCAACTTTGTTTGTAATGTAGGAAACTTAGAAAGAAAACAAATAACTTAGTATTGCTTGTTTTACCTTTTTTTCTACAGCTTGATTCGTTTGTCAATTACATGTTATGATGCTCCAGAGAGGCGTCGAGAAACAAACAAAGTTTGGTTAATAGACCTTGGGGGAAGTGAGCGTGTGCTCAAGACAAAGGCACAAGGGAGAAGACTCGAAGAAGGAAAAGCCATCAACTTGTCGCTTTCAGCTCTTGGAGATGTCATTAATGCCCTTCAAAAGAAAAACGGCCACGTACCTTACAGGTAACTGCAATATTCTTCTAGCTTTATAAAAAGAAAATAACAAACAACAATGAAAACTGTTAGATTACTGGGCTCTTTGAGTCTTGGAAAGTATGCACTGACTAACAACGTCTTTTGCATCCTGTTACAGAAACAGCAAGCTGACGCTGGTTCTCAAAGATTCCCTTGGTAATCATATTTCTTCCATCAATCGCATTATGTAATTTTGTTCAATGAAACACTTAGTAACAACAACAATCCAACTTATAAACACACACACAGAGTACATATGGGGATGGTACGTTGTTAATTTATTGGTGTATGCCACCAAGTAGCTGACTTAGGAAAAAATTCAATTAATTCATTGGGGAAATTAAAAAAGTAACTTTGTTTATGTTTATTTCTTTTAGTACAGAGCAATTTATAACTTTAAAATAGTTTCCATATGATTCAAAGTTAAGAAAGTATTATAATGATTCATAAAATTGAAAAGATGTTACGCTAATTTGTTCCTTCTAAAAGTTATCTGTTTGTTAATTGTCAGCACTTAAAATAAAAGGGTGTCTTATTCTATATCTTCACTTGATTCTGCATATTCTTTATATTCAGGAGAGGATTCAAAATCTCTGATGCTAGTTCATGTCAGTCCCAAAGAAGAAGATCTGTGTGAAACAATATGCTCTTTAAATTTTGCAACAAGGGTGAGAAGCATTCATCTGGGGATGATGGATTCTGCTGTAAGTAAAAATGAATTATCTTCTATCAACTCATACATAACTTAGTAAACTTATTGCAAACACAACCACTAAAACTTAATTCAAATCTTTGTTCTGGCCAAAGGCATATATGTCAAAATAATTGACTTTTTGGTTAGTTTAAACGATATTACAAACTATCCACTGAATATTTTGTTGTTGGATTATACTTGCGGAATGGATAAATAACAACATTCAGGAGTTGTCTAACACTCTACTTGGTTCCTGATAGTTTGCAGTAGCATGTACTATCTCTTAACCTCATCTAAACTGATGTAGAAAGTTGATTTGTCTATTTTAAAATTTGATTTATGCTAATAATGGCCATTTGATTTAATCTGGGATATCAGGAAGAAAGAGAGCAGAAGGAAAGTGCTATGATGAATCTGCAGAGAAAAATGAAAATGATTGAAGACGAGCGCCAAGATATGATAAATAATATCAAGAAGTTAAATGTGGAATTAGAAAATCTGACAGGAACAGCCCCATCTTCTAATGAACTAGATGCTTCCCATTCGTTTGTTGGAATTAATCAAAATAACACTGAAAGAATGAGGAAAAAAAATACAGATGACACTGCACCTACCATATTGCAGGTACCAAGATTTATGAGGCCTACTTTTTGCAGCAGAGGAAAATCTGGAACAAATCACCAAACTTCAGAAAATAAAGCCAAATTCACTGCAAGACGGAGAAGGCCATTGTCTCGTGCTGAGTCTGTGAGTTTCCCTGTAAAGTGCATTTCAGAATATAATTCAGATTGCAGTATTTCCAAAACTAGCTGTTTGACAGGTCTGAATGTGGAAAGTAGTGCAGATAATGGAACAGAATACACTCAAGATGAGTATGACATTAAAAAAATAGTGTTCCAGAAACAAGAAACATCACCTGAGAGTTCTGTACAGGATTCCCTCATTAAAAATGAGGGGTATGGAAATAGAAAGGTTAATAATTGTAGCTCTGCAAAATATTTGAAGGTTGACAATTGGCTTCGTTTACATAAGAAGGAACCTACCATCAGTGCTAGTTCTCATCAGACTAAACAAATTTTAGCAATTCCTCTCCCAGAGAAGAAACACACATGTAATGGACAGAAAAAAGACAATATGCAAGATGTGGAAGAACATTATTATAAGATTGTAAGGAAAAATATTGCCAACCTTGAAAAAATGGAGAAGAGTGTCGATGTGAAAGGAATTGATAGTCCCGATCAAGATAATAATCCCGTCAACAAGTGGTTGGAAATGCAGGAAGCAAAACAGGAAATACAATGTTCAAATTATTTTTGGTCAAACAGTGAAAGGAGTCAACATTCTAAATGTGATGTTGAATATAGAACGATGGATGCAAGAGAAGATTCTGGGTGGTCAATCTCAATATCAGAACAAGAACCATACTCTGCACAAGTGCCTGCTGAGATAGGTTTGGAATACGGTCAAAAAGAAGACTTGGACAACTTGGATCAGAGCTCAACAGTGGGGTCAAAACCAAGCATACTTGAAATGAAATCCCAAAAAGCTTTAATTGCAGGCAATGCGAAACCAAAAAACCTGCTTACAACAATGGCGAGATCAAAAGATAATACAAAGAACTCAGGCAAGAATCAAATTATATTAAAATATAGGCGGTTTCTGATCATATTCTCTAAGCATTACTAACTTCAGGCAGAATGTATGGAAATTATAAAACTTCAAACAAAATATCTTCTTGTTATCTTATGGTCAATGATCTTACATTTCTCTGTCGCTCTATTTTGTGGCAGGAATTTACCATCTTCTTACAGAGAAAATTCAGACCTTATGGGCCGCTGCTCTTCTAGGAATGGGATTTCAAAATTTGGGACTCGAACATGATTTTTTCCATGGTTTAATGCTTTGAACCAGTCCTTAAAAGTAACATAAGACCACAAGTTCCTTACACAATGGTCAAGGTAACCAGGGAGGGCTGAGAGTGAACACTTCGTAAACAATATTGTAATTATTATTCCCTACATTATAGGTAGAAAACTTAACCCTAAATAAAAAATTCTCCATTTATGGAAAAATGTGAAACAAAACAGGCATATCAAGATGCTTTTCAAGAAACTATGAAGCTCTAACCAATGTGGAGACTCTTTGACTGAAGGAGCACATGATTCCAACATTTTGAACATGCCTTTGATTCTATGAACAGCTATCTTGATCATGTAACTGTCTATTAAATTATTTCTCATATACATCTGCAAGCAGTATGCTCATTTAGATTACAATATTATACAATTTTGAAGATTAAAGCCTTTTGGAACAGAGAAACCTTTTTTAATTACTAGTCTGATGATTATTCATTGATTTGTACATGGACAGCATGTAAACTAGTTTGAAATGGGATGTTTCTTTTTGTTGGGGATTTTAATCAATGAAAAAAAGTATCAAGAAGAAAAACCAAAGGGAGTAAAACACGAAGATATAATGTGTGCTATTAAAGTGTATCAGCAGCCCAAAGAAAGGGGAGAAAATCGGGAAGATACATACTTTGTGAAAGAAATGCTGTCACAAATATGCTGATGTAGCAAAGTTCCAGTCCTAGCCAATATATCATTTAAATCTAGCAGCATACTTCACGATTTGATAAACTGGCCAGCAACCATACAAGATTATCAAGAAGACCTTGACTTTGCTCACCTTCTTTTCTCTTCTCCATAAACAGATTTATCCAATCTTTCAATACATGTATATTGTAATCTTTCTTTCAGCACCCGAGCAGAATTGAAACACATGACGTGTTCTAGGTTACTCAAACTGATTTAATGGCAGATTCATAAACATAACATTAGTACTCCATGCTCACTCACCAACTTCGAGCAGCCCATTGCTTTCCTTCTGCAGATTGCCAGCCACCTCCAATTGCTTGTATATCTTATGTAGGATATCATATATCCTAAAAAACTCGGAATGCGATTTATCTCCCGCAATGAATTGATGTACTCTGTTATTCACTTCAATAAAACTCCAGCCTGACATCTTCTTTACACCTGTATCTCTCATCACCTTCCTTACCATCCCAGATTCAGTCCATCTACCTTGAGCAGCATAAATATTAGACAAAAGTGTATAGTTTCCACTATTATGTGGCTCCAACTTCATCAGAAGCTGCAAAGCATGATCACCAAGGTTAACATCACCGTGTATTTTAGAAGAAGCAAGAAGAGATCCCCATATGGCAGCATTGGCTTCAAATGGCATCCTCCTAACAAAATCTAATGCTTCATGAAGATAACCAGCCCGCCCCAGTAAATCGATCATGCAGCCATAGTGTTCAATCTTCGGTTGAATACCATATGTAGAAGTCATGACGTTGAAGTACCAACTGCCCGTTTCAACCAAGCCAGCATGACTACAAGCAGAAAGGATGGCCATGAAAGTAATATCATTGGGCCTAACTCGAGCGCTTTCCATGCGAAAGAACATTTGTATGGCTTCTCTCCCAAGACCATGAAGAGCTAGGCCAGCAATCATCGTTGTCCAAGTTACAACATTTTTATCTTTCATAATTTCAAAAAGATCCAGGGCTTTCCTTATGTTGCCGGATTTTGCATACATGTCAATGAGTGCATTGTTAAGAGTAATCAGTCCAGAAAATCCACGTTTCTGAATATAGTTATGGAGCCAAACCCCAAAATGGAGGGCACCCAGATTGGCACAAGCAGAGAGTACGGCCAACAATGCGATTTCGTCGGGCTCCACATTCTCAAGTTGCATTCTACGGAAGATACCGATAGCCTCTTTTGGCCGTTTCATCTGGGCATACCCTGCAATGACGGCAGTCCAAGAAATCACATTCCTCTGCCTCAGAGGCATAAGCTCGAACACATTCCGGGCGCTATCCACATCGCCTGCCTTGGCATATCCAGCGACCATGGCGTTCCAGAGAGATGCATCTCGAATGTTGACTGCGTCGAAAAGCTTCCGAGCAGAAAAAACACAACCACAGGATGAATACATGCGGACGAGAGCAGCGGCAACGTTGAGATGGGAGTATAAACCAGCGGCAATAGTCTGGCAGTGAATCTGAGCGCCTAGAGGGAGGGAGGAAAGGCGAACAACGGCGTTGAGAACGAAAGGGAAGGAGTAGGAGTCGGGACGCAAGCCGGCGTGAGGAATTTGGTTGAAAAGAGAGATAGCGTGGGAGGGAGTAGGGAGGAGGAGGCTGATCATGGTGTTGTAGAGATATATGGCGGCTGTGGGGGTGTGCGAGTTTGATTCGGGTTTGGATTTGGATACGAGGGCAATGATGGAAAAGGCGTAAGCAGAGAATCCGAGAGAAAAGCAGAGGTGCAGAAAGTGGGAGAGAAGAAGAGTGTCATGATGAACACCTCTGGGAACCATAAAGCCATGAGCTTGGCGGATGTGTTTCAGGCTCACCATCTTCCTCCTCACCCCCCATCTCATGCTCATTTCCGTTGCTCTTTCTTGCTAATCCCGCAGGTAAATCATAATTCATTAATTTTCTTTCATCACAATTTAGTAATTATAGTTCTATAAATAAAATACATTTACCACCAAAAAAATAAAAGTTAATATAAATAATTACAGTCTTATATAATCGTATATAAATTTTTACTGTGGACTGTAGAGTTTTTTATTTTTTATTTTTTATCTTTTGACAGGTAGCACACCCCTGACAAACAAATAGTAGACTATAGAGTAGTGTGGTGGTTAAAAAGAAAGAAAAAGAAAAATTTCTAATAAGCTTGGTATTTTATTTCTCCAATTATGAGATTGAGATTTTCCCAAAATTTCTATATTTTCTTAATCTTCTTCTTCTTCTCCTCATCCTCCCCCTCCTCCTCCTCCTCCTCCTCCTTGTACTCTGTCTACTGCTAGTGGTGGTAGTCGTCCAAGGACATAACCCTAATTCCCATACAAAATTGGCCGCCCATTATCCGCTAGATCTGGATGAAGCCCATCGATTTCTGATTTCTGATTCCGAATGCAATTGAATTAATTGCTGTAGCAGTTGAGTTACAGTTTTAGAAACCGAGACACAGAGAGAGAGAGAGGTAGTGATATTGCATATTTGTTGGTGGGGAGGGGAGAGAGATGGAGGGAAGTTCCGGAGGAGGAGGAGGAGCAGCAGCAGCAGGAGGAGGAGGAAATGATGTGGAACTGCTCTGTAAGACGCTGCAGGTGGAACACAAGCTGTTCTACTTCGATCTTAAGGAGAACCCCCGCGGGCGGTATCTGAAAATATCAGAGAAGACTTCGGCCACCAGGTCCACCATCATTGTCCCCTTCTCCGGCATCTCCTGGTTCCTTGATCTCTTCAATTATTACGTCAATTCCGACGACCAGGATGTCTTCAGCAAGGAATTGCAGCTCGACACCAAAGTCTTCTACTTTGACATTGGCGAGAACAGGAGAGGTCGCTTTCTTAAGGTCAATCCATTTCCCTACTTCCTCCCTTCTTTTTTCTTTAAGCTTTATTCTACCAAAGATGGAATTTTTTGTTGTTAGCCTACTACTTTACGTGTCTAGATATATTATATATATACTTGGTTCTGCATCATTTATTATTTGTTTCATCCTCAATTTCCTTTCATTTTACTAGCTCGAATGCTAAAATTGCCTATGTTAGCTTCAGCCTGTAGACTCAGCTTTAGTCATGGGTCCTCACTTTGTCTCTCTTTCCTTCTTTCTCTTCAATTTGGTATTGGATTTTTATTTTTTTCAATTTTTCACTTTATTTTTACCTGCTAATGCTGGTTTCAAATATGCATGTATTTAGTTGGATTGCAATTTATACATATGAATGGACAATGTCAATAGTACATACATACAAGAAATTTTTCCTCTCCGGAGGGAGATATTAACTGGACAAATAGCTAACCACGATAGGATTAGATCGATGGCTACTTTTTTTTTTTTTTTTCCCTCCCTCTCTCTCTCTCCTTGCAGCCAGATAAGTCCCTTCCCTTTCTCCACTTACTCTCTGTCTCTTCATCTCCAGCATCTCAACCCAAGCCAAAAAAAAAAAATTGAAACAAAAATTAAACCACTAACTCCCATTAGACAACTAATATCAAATCTCTCAAATTAATTAGTCTATTTCGCAGTGGAGGCTACTAGATTTAACAATGGTCCTTCCCGACTGCAAGTTGTTAGAAAGAGAAAAGTGATAAAATGGATGCAGGGGAGAGGGAGGGAGGGATGAAGAAAAAGACAGGTAAAAACAGCGGTCGATCCAATCCTTTGGTCCATATGTAACTCCATAACTAATTTGTAATTTCATGTTCTGCTCAATGGTGTCTCTGGTCATTAACCTGCACTCTTAAGGGAATATCTGGGAAATTGAGGGCTTAATAGTTTTCTTCTAAAAGTGTTCCTTAAAATTCAATGAGTTTTCTCCTGAATTTTCTTCCCTCTGGAGTTGCTTGCATAATAGTTGGCAAGTTCTAACCAACCATAAGCTTGATCTTTGCTTAGCAGTTCAATTAAGTAATTTTTGTCTTCTCATAATAGAAAAAGAAATGTAACTGTTAACTCTTATTTGAGCTACTAAAAGACTACAAGGCTGCCTTAATATGATGATGTCGTCAGTCATCTTAAAATGTCTTTGGGTAGCTCAGTTAGTTCATTGTGTTAGCCTTCTAATATGCATAGGCATATCGATTTGTTAAATGCCTTCTCTCTTGTCTCTATTCTGCTCTCAAAGAACCAGAATCAAGTCTTTGTTTATGGGCCTATGCAGCTTCAATGTTATACACAACTAAAACCTTGCCTTTAAATTCCTTAGGTGATGTTTGGTTGTTGGAATCGAGGAGGGAATGGAATGGGCATTCCAGAGGAATGCTCACTCCTTTGTTTGGTTGATTAAATATGCGAGGGAATGGACATTCCATTCTCCCTTTGGTTCCATCAAAACATGGGAAAGGGATCCTCTTTTGGGAGGTAGGAATGGCTCATTCACTTCCTTAATCAGTATTATAAAGACCATATAACACTTGCACTAGTATACTTGTTTCTCTATATTTTTTTTATCTATAATTTTTATAATTATTTTCTCTCTCTAATTTTCTTGCTCCACTTTCTCTTCTTAACTTCCCTCTCTAATTTTTGCATTCCACTTTCTCTTTCTAATTTTCTGAAACCACTTTCTTTCATTACATTCTCTCTCTAATTTTCTCCCTCTATTTTCTTTCTCCACTTTCTATACATTTTATTTCTCCACTTTATCTTTCTATATTTTCTCTCTCTACTTTCTTTCTCTATAATTAAAAAGAAAGAATAAAGAATTTTTTTTCCAAAAACAGACAGTATAAAGGATAATGTGAAACTTTATGATTTTCTAACGAGGGGCAATCCTAACTCCCAATTATTAATTTGAAGCTTTATGATTTTCTAACTTAAAAAACAAATTTACAGCCAGAACAAAAGGAATAATTGCTGGTTATTTAATTCGTTGATACAATCCACCCTAGAAACAGAGGAGGAATAGCAGTGCATGTTTTTTAAATATATATATATATATTGAACGTGTTGGTTAATTTTGTCTAAAAGGATAAATTTCCATGGCTTCATGAACTTTATTTTTTCAGATGCGACTCATGCGAGTAAATTTTGTTTCTTTTTCCCACAATTGATTATAATGTCCAGTAACTAAGTCTTACATTTAGCTAAATTAGAATTTTCTTTAATTCTAAAAGGTTGTCAGTTGTCACAATAATTCTTATGATTAAAAGAATTGTATATATATACATATATAGATAAAAATTGATTGTTATCTAATTAATTTAATTATGTATAATACAATGTTAGGGGTATTTTTGTCAAAATAATTTTATTCCATTGTTGATTCAATTAATGATTCTAAAATCCCACGAAACAAATGAATTAATTCACCCTTCATCTCATTCCTCCTTTCATTCCATTCCATTATCCATTCCCTCAATTCCTACAATCAAACACCACCTTAGTTCTTACCATCTAAATAGGAAAGAGAATACCAATTAAAACATACAAATCCCATTAAAACTTGCATGCCAACCGAATTGAAAATGAAAGAAGAATGTCATCTAAGTTTGTAATTTGAAAAGAGTCAAAGGATGCTTTTACGTGTTTCATCTTCTGTGAGCCGAAAATGTATTTTTCTATGGTTCGTTCCATAGGGAGTGCATGGTTATATTGTTGCTGGAACTAATTGTGGTACTTTTTTGGTGAATCTAATTGCGGTACTTTATCATACATTACTCTCCTTATATTTATTTTTATTATTTAATTTCATACCAGTGTCTTTCATTACCTTGCTTATTTTTTTATTTGTTGTTGCATAAGTTGTAAGAATTTGAAAGAAGAGAAGGCATTTCTAATGCTGGACTTCTTTATTTTCCTCCAATGTTGCTCAAATAGATTTATACATGCAGGTATCAGAAGCTTCTGTTAGTAGAAATCGCAGTACTATTATTGTGCCTGCAGGAAGCACGCGGGATGAAGGTTGGGCGGCATTTAGAAATATTTTGGCAGAGATAAATGAGGCATCAAGGCTTTATATGCTACCTAATCAGGTGTCTTTTTATGCATTAAAGTGCTTTCTCTCTAGGTATAACTTGCTTATATAATTTTCTGAAAGAGGTTTCTCACATGTCCTTTTAATTTCATCTGGCTGCTGTCATGCCAAAACAGCCAAGTTCTGAACCTTCAGAACGTCTTGTTGGGCTTTCAGATGACGTAGGTGCTGGATTCATATCTGGTCACAGTAGTCAACCTGCCACTACTTCTGAGTTGAATATAGACAGATCCGTAGATTTGCCAGCTCAAGACGAAATTGGTAACATGGGGATTTCCAAAGTAATAAGAGCTGATCAAAAGAGATTCTTTTTTGATCTTGGCAGCAATAACAGGGGTCACTTTCTAAGGATATCTGAGGTATGTTGAAGAAGAAATTTATTAAGAGTACAAGGAATATATGTATATTGCATTTTCATGCGTTGTGCTTCTGATGCCTCAAATTCTAAAATAATATTTATGTCTACCGAGATTGCAGGTTGCAGGATCTGATCGGTCCTCCATCATTCTCCCACTCTCGGGGCTCAAGCAATTCCATGAAATAGTAGGTCATTTTGTGGAGATCACAAAAGATCGAATTGAAGGAATGACAGGTGCAAATGTTCGAACGGTGGAGCCTCCTCAGAGATAAATATCACCATGGGTTTGGATGACAAAACAAATAATTGCAGTCTGTCAACGTTGTTTAGAGCTAGAAGTGGGTGTTTGATTAGGGGTGGATTGTGAGCATTCAGTTGTATGTTCTGTTATTTTTCTTTTCTTTGCTCTCTCATTCAAGTCTGAAATAATCCGACATCTGTCCAGTCAGCCTAGAATTCGGAAACGATTGCCAAGCTTAAATTCAAGCCAAGAAATAATAGGGAAAACCAACCAAATATTATTTGTAATTGCCAGTTTGATGATGTTGGCATCCGTGTCACAAACTTAATAATGATCATTTTCACATGCGCTTTTCTATTTGTTGCATTGCATAGATTTGCATTTTAACCTCGTGGACTGGACTGCTTTGCAGGCGTTTTGACGTAGGAAGTCAATAACAAGAACAGAGCCGTTCTAATTTAAGTTCAGGAAGATGAAAATCAAATTAGCGATACTGTTTCATTGAAAACAACCAGAGCTTGCAAGCTCGAAATTACAACAAAAATGGCATATAGTAAAAACTGAAAAACTAAAACTAAACGATGACCTCTTTTAATTCTGTCTCAAAAAGGAAAGGCCCGTTGCACACGTGGACCACACAGAGGCTACTAAGAGGATCGGGCATTTCATCGAGGTGTAACCACGTGAGTTTGTTATAACAAACACGTGAGTTTGTTATAACAAATGATTACAACACAAAAGCAAAAACGACATCATTAAACTTAAAATTTAAACTACCAATAGAATTTAAAGATTGCCAACGGTAACAAAGTCTGCAACTCCAAAGCTAAGGAAAGATAGAGCAGAGGCTGAGTCGTGAGTTGGAGTAGATCCTTCGTTAATCTTTCCCACTTGAAAAGAGCTCGTCCTAAAGGGAAGTTGAGAGAGTTGGAGCATCATCAGGAGGATGATATTTGAACAGATCTGAAATGTTAAAGGTGGAAGAAATTTGCAGATCCGAAGGGAAAGCAACAGTGTAGGTGTTATCACCAAGCTTCTTCAAAATCGAGAAGGGCTCAATTTTGCGATTCTGTAGTTTGTGATAGGTTCCACAGGGGAATCTTTCTTTCCGCATGTATATCATGACCATATATCCTTCTTTAAAAAACTTCAGGCTTCTATGTTGATATGCGGTGCCTCAGTTATTTGTTGATGGATGTTAGTGACTTCTTGAGCAAAAGTGTTTGCTGCAGGAAAGTTTCCTTTATGATTGGTTGCCAGATCAGTAGTGAGATTTGGAGACTTGGTATAAACAATAGCAAAATGGGCAAATCCGATGGACCTATTAATCATGCTATTGTAGGCAAATTCGGCTTGAGCAAGAGCAGAATCCCACTGCTTGGGTTTGTCACCGGTCTGGCTGTGAAGCATGTTACTTAAGGTCCTATTCACCACTTCAGTTTGATCATCTGTCTGTGGGTGGTATGCATTACTGAATTGGAGAATAGTCTGAAACTTGTGCCAGAGAGTCTTCCAGAAATGGCTCATGAACATAACATCACAATCAGAGGTGATTGTCTTTGGAATTCCATGAAGTCTGACAATTTCCCTGAAAAATATGTTAGCTACATAGGTTGCATCGATAGTTTTCTTGCAATGAATGAAATGTGCCATCTTGAAGAACCTGTCAACAACAACCAAATTGGAGTCAAATTGTTTTTGGGTTCGGGGAAGACCAATGATGAAATCCATGGATAGGTCTTCCCAAATGTTGAGTGGAATTGGAAGTGGGGAGTATAGGCCAGTGGTTTGAGAGTTTCCCTTGGCTCTTTGACACACTCCACACCGCTGCACAAACAAGGAAACATCCCTCTTGAGATGGGGCCAGTAGAACCTGGATTCAAGGAGCAATATGGTTTTATCTCTGCCTGTGTGAGCTAATAAACCACCAGCATGAAGTTCATTGATCAGCTAGAGTCTAATTGAAGTGTTAGGGATGCACAATAACTCCCCTTTGAACATAAATCCATCATGTATATGAAATTGCCCCGAAGGTTCATGCATTGTGCATTTCGACCATATAGTACTAAAATCAGGGTCATCAGCATATTGATCTTTGAGAGAGTCGAAACTAACCATTTTGGTATGAAGGGTGGTGAGGAAGGCTTCATTTCGGCTAAGTGCATCTGCCACTTTGTTCAGGGCTCCAGCCTTGTGTTTAAACACATATGGGAATTTCTGGATGGTCTCAATCCATCGAGCATGGGCTGCATCTATCCTTTTTTGAGATTGAATGAACTGCATGGCCTTGTGATCACTGTGGACAATGAATTGTTTAGAAATGAGATAATGCTCCCAGTGTTTGAATGCTCTCATAAGGGCATAAAGCTCTTGTACATAGGTAGTCCACCTCTGTCTAGGTTCACTAAGTTTTTCATTAAAAAACTCGATTGGCTTACCTTCTTTGGTCAAAACAACCCCAATTCCTGTCTTGGAGGCATCTGTCTCTAGTTCAAAGACTTTGTCAAAGTCAGGTAGTGCTAAAACAGGTGCTTCACACAATTTCTTCTTAAGGGTTTCGAAACTAGTTGCTTGATTAGGTCCCCAATGGAAGTTCCATTTCTTTAGACAGTCAGTCAAAGGACCAGCTAAGGAGCTAAAACATTTTATGAACCTTCTGTAAAATGTGGCTAGTCCATGGAAACTCCTCACTTCAGTAATATTGCTAGGTGTATTCCAATCCCTTACAGTTTGAACTTTTGCTGGGTTTGTTTTAATACCCTCTTGATTCACCACAAATCCGAGAAACAACAATTCAGAGCTCATGAAGTCACATTTCTTAAGATTAAGGTATAGCTGGTTTCTTTGAACACTTGTTCCTCTTGGCTCTTGATGTATATGAGAATATCATCAAAGTAAACTACTAGGAATTTTCTAGCAAAAGGTTTGAGAATCTCATTCATGAATCTCATGAATGTGCTAGGGGCATTGCAAAGGCCAAATGGCATGACCTGCCATTCATATAGGCCCTCTTGGGTTTTAAATGCAGTTTTCCACTCATCTTCTGGCCTAATTCTGATATGATGGTATCCACTTCTCAGGTCTAATTTGGTGAACCATTGTGCTCCTCCAAGCTTATCAAACATGTCTTCAATCCGAGGTATTAGGAAGCTATACTTGACTATGATCTTGTTGACAACTCTGCTGTCAACACACATCCTCCAACTACCACCTTTCTTGGGCACAAGCAAAGCTGGAACAACACATGGACTTAAACTAACCCTTATGAGGTTTTTCTTCAAAAGGTCATCCACAATTTCCTACAAAATTTGGTTTTCTTTGGGGTTCATTCTGTAGTGGGGAAGGTTAGGTATAAAGGCACCTGGGGTGAAGTCAATTTGATGTTGTATGGTTCTAAGTGGTGGTAGAGTGGCAGGCAGGTCAGTGGAGGCTATGGTGTGGAATTGTTGAGCAGGTTTTGAATGGGAGTTAAGAGTTTAATGGACTGAGAGGCGGTGGAGGATTTGGCTTGGGCTATGGCTATTATAGCAAAGATCTCGGGTTTGTATTTGAGTTCATGTCGAAATTTGTTACTTGAGAGTGTTAAAAGGGTGGGTTTAAAAAGTAGATTTAAGGGTTTTGGAGGTGAAAGGGGGTTAAAGTGTAGCTTGGAAGGCAGCATAACTATTTTTTTGTTATTCCACTTGAAGGTATAAGTATTTTCCCTGCCATTATGTATCACATGGTTGTCAAATTGCCAAGGCTTTCCCAGTAAAATATGGCAGGCATCCATGTCTAGCACATCACACAGCAACTCATCCTTGTAGTGCTTGCCAATGCTAAATGGAATTTTACATAGATCTGTAACCTTAACTTCAATTCCTTTTTTGACCCATCCAACTAAATATGGCTAAGGATGTTTCATTGTACTTATGTTAAGGGCTTTCACAAGAGACTTAGATACAAGGTTCTCACTACTCCCTCCATCAATAATTATCTCACACACTTTCCCACTCACAGTGCACTTAGTTTTAAAGATAGATTGTCTTTGTGTACCTTATGGTTGTTTGGAAGAAAGCATCACCTTCTGGACAATGCACAGGAGGGGCTCACCATTATCTCCATCAACTAGCTCAACATCCTCCTTTTCAATTCCTCTTTCAGCATCTTCAAATTCACCAACCTCACTGCTGGATTGGTCAACATGTTCCACATAATGGACAGGTTTCCTCTGGGGGCATTCATTTGACTTGTGACCAGCCTGGTTACACCTGAAAAATTTCAGGGGAAAGGGTTTAGACTAAGGATTCTGTGGTTTGGTGTTTGAAAAAGTTAGATTGGGGTTAGATTTTGGCTGTGGGTCTGGGGGTTTTGAATTAGATGGGGAGGTGGTTGGTCGAGGCCTTTCTCGATGAAGTTCATTTGGTGGTTTCCATCGAGTTAAATGTCTGGAGCTATTCTTCTAAATATTCCTCTCTACTTTGGTGTCCAGACTGATGGCATCATCGAGTGAACAGATGGGACTGAGTTCTAGTTTCTCCTAAATATGGTGAATCAGGCCAAAAACAAACCGAGAGATTAACTGGTCTTCACTTTCATTAAGGTTATTTCTTACACTTAATAGGCAAAATTCTTCAGAATAGGCATCAATACTCCTATTATTCTGAAAGCAGTGATGATATTTCTAGAACAAGACCTTACCATAGTCACTTGGTAGGAATCTAGCTCGCATTAGTTTTCTCATCTTGAACCAGGTCTGCACTGGTCTCTTTCCTTGTTGTCCCCGATTGCAGTTGAGTTGTTCCCACCATGTCAAGGCTCCTCCTTTTAAGTTTATATGTAACCAGCTTAACTTTTTGTTCCTTGAGTATCAACGTGTACTCGAAGAAAGACTCCACAGTGGACAACCAATAAAGGAATTCTTCGACTCCCAAGTGTCCATCAAACGACTGTATATCAACTTTGATTTGAAATTAGAGGAGTTGTATTGGTTATTGTACCTATGGGGTTCCCCAAAAGGTACTTGATCTCGCCGAAAACCAGTGTATGTTTCGAAATCTTCTTCGAAATCAGAATCCAGGGGAAGGGGTGGGGAGTTTTGTCATGATCGGGTATGATGCTGAGTAGGGTGTTGAGGTGGGGGTGGGTAACAAGGTCTCAGGGGAAAAGGGGTCACCACAGGTTCTGGATCCAATGGGGTCGGGATCTGTTGATTTTGATGAGTTTGAAGAGCTGGTAGATGAGAACAAATGACATCTTGAACTTGCAATCTACTGGCATTCAGATTCATCACTGTTCCATTGGTGAGTACGGAACAAAGCTGTCGAATCTCAGTTGTGAGATCGTCGAGTTTTCGTTCAATACCTGTCATGGACGCCCTTTAGGCCTTCATGCTCTGTTCATCGATAACAGCATGGTTGCTTCTTTCATCGGTTGTGGACATCGAAACAATCGAAGGGAAAGCTGAGCTCTGATACCAATTTCACATAGGAAGTCAATAACAAGAACAGAGTCGTTCTAATTCAAGTTCAAGAAGATGAAAATCAAATTAGCGATACTGCTTCATTGAAAACAACCAGAGCTCGCAAGCTCAGAATTACAACAAAAATGGCAAATGGTAAAATTTGAAAAACTAAAACTAAACGATGACCTCCTTTAATTTTGTCTCAAAAAGGAAAGGCACGTTGCACACGTGGACCACACAGAGGCTACTAAGAGGATCGGGCATTTCATCGAGGTGTAACCACGTGAGTTTGTTATAACAAACACATGAGTTTGTTATAACAAATGATTACAACACAAAAGCTAAAACGACATCGTTAAATTTAAAATTTAAACTACCAATAGAATTCAAAGATTGCCAACGGTAACAAAGTCTGCAACTCCAAAGCTGAGGAAAGATAGAGTAGAGGCTGAGTCATGAGTTGGAGTAGATCTTTCGTCACGTTTTGATAGAACCCTTATGGTTCGCGTGTTCAATATTGATCATGCTAAATCGTCATGAGGTAACTTGGGAGTTTGAGGGCTAATTTACTCATTGCCTGGAAGTTGGTCAGAAGTCATTTTCAGAGCTTTGACCTTGTTAATTAGACTGAACAGTGCGTAAAAGTTTGCAAATAACATGAGCTCGCGTTCAATATTTTTATTTTATTTTTCCTGATCTTTGTAACTTCTGGCATGGTCTTCATATATCAGTGAACTGTATATGAACAAAACATAAAATTGTTCATTGCTTGCTTCCGTTAGGGTTGCTTACATCGAGGATGCTTCACCTTTGCCTCGTATCTTGACCACTCACCGTGCTTTCTTTACAATAATTAATGAGTCTGCATGTCATATATATTTTATTATTCAATGATGGTAGACGCCAAATTTATTTGTATGTGGTAATGTTTTATTTTAAGACGTCTTCCTAGCTTGCTTAGTAATTGGATGGAATTAATTAAGTCGTCCATTAATATTAGTTAACTCGGTATATTTTATTGATGAACAGAGACAGACAGGATGTTAATTGATCGAGCATAAATATCATATCATATATGTATATAAATTGATATAGAAAAAGATAGAAAGAAGAAAGAAATAATTAATTGGCAGTTTGAAAAGGGTTGACACAGGAGATCGAAAGAGATGGATGGAGCCAATCCTCCGTATGTACGCAGGATGAGCTCGAAGCTTAGGTAAATAGATCTTATATATTAAATAGTATTAGGTTAGATGGTGTAGGGTGGGGGCTTGGGCAAACCCTTGACGATCCCGCAGAGCAAGGTATTGTCTGGGACGTTGTACTCGTCCCTCAGGGAGCGTTCAGGGGATAGAACGCTCACGTACATTTGCTGGCCCAGATAGCGATTCTCCGTCAGTTCCGACCGCAAGTTCCACATTCCTGCATTGTCAAATGTCAACAGTATGGCCGCCCAGGATTTCGGGAACACCTGAATGGTGTGCCTGCTCACTGCGTCCAGAAGATTGTAGTTCTTTCTGCTTTTTGGGCTCCATCTTCCAGGCTCCATGCTGTCAAAGCGTAATTAATTAATTTAATTACTCAACAGAAGTAAGGAAATTACTGAATCAAAAAAAACTTACGCAACCGCGAAGAATGAGTATCCATCCAAATGCCACGACTGGACGCTCTTCTCGTGGTTCTCGAACACGATCTCCACGAAGTTACGGAACGTCTGATTCAAAACATTAGGACCCACCGCCAAAGCGCCGCGTGTGGCTGATGGAGAAGTCATCATGGCGTCGTATTTGAAAACCTTGTTGGCGACTCCAAAGTACTCGGCCAGCTTCAGCGGCGTGGCAGGATCGGTGTGGGACACGCCGTTGATTGCATACCGAAGCTTCCCGCCAGCCCTGCTTGCGGAGTTGACGAGCTTAAGGGTGCGGGTGATGTTGATCTGGCCATAGTGGTAGGAGCCCTGAGGATTGGGCCTGGCAGCGCTGGCCGTGAGGTTCCAGCGGAAAGTGCGGAACTGGTTGAGGGACCAGGCCCAGCCCACAGGGGCCGCAGGGAGGACCGACGAGGCGGGGCCTCCTTTCTTGGCCGCGTATCTGATAATGGCTTTGGCGGTGAGGACGGTCTTGGTGAAGCGGGTGGAGGCCAGCATGTAGTAGTCCTTGGGCTCCTTGTCGGCGGTCACCAGAACCCCGAAGCACTGCCCCACGTGGACGTCGAGGGAGTCGTAAGAGTTCTGAACGGTGTGGGAGCCCTCCATCTCGACGAGCTTCATGCTGTGGCCTTGGATGCGGAAGTTGAGGGACGTCTTGAGGCCGACGTTGCAGATCCTGTACTTGTAGGTCTTGCCGGGCTTCATGGCGAAGAGGGGTTTGTTGCTGCTGCCCTTGCCGTTGATGAGGATTCCATCGGGCCTGCCGAGTGCTCGGCCGCTGTCCAAGAACTTCCTGAGAGCGGAGTGGCTCTTGGCGTGCCAGTCGCCGATGAGGACGGTGTAATCGTCCTGGGGATCCGCATAAGGGACGGGAATGAGGAGACGGCTGTTAACGCGGAGACCGCCGAAGCCACCGGCTGCCCTGTGCATGGCGGTGGTGGGATAGTAGATGTAGCTGCCGATTTGGTCCTTCACTTGGAAATGGTACGTGAAGTTCTTCCCGGGGGGAATGGGGCAGTTGGTTCCAACCACCCCATCTTGCCAGGAATTCTTTCGGTGCTGGATGCCGTTCCTGCAGGATTAATATTGGATTTCAAATATTTATAATTAAGCTGCAAATTAACAATGACAGTATGTATATTAATTTCATGATCGATGCAGTACGTACCATGTCAAAAGAAATGGCTCGTCTAGATAGTTAATAACATTGACGACAATGTTGTTGTTGGTGGTAGAGTTGATATTGGGTCCTGGAAATTGGCCATTGATGAGAATGGCTTGCTGAGGGACTCCAAGAGGGGAAATGGTGCCGTAGGTGACTTTCCATGTGAAGAAGAGGTAAGGGTCTTCGCCTCGCACCACCGTGATTGCCCCAATTAGCACCGCGAGGCACACCATAAACATCGCCCCTCCCATTTCCAATTCGCTCTCCTCTATCAACCCTTTCCAAACTCTCAATTAATCGCAGCTAGCTAGCTCCACTTAATTTTTTAATTTCTATTTTTTTTAATTTTTTATTTTTAAAAAATAATAATAATAGAGGGAAGAAGAAACCTAGCTACCACCTAGTACCTAGTTTCTTCTTCTTTATAATATTCATCCCTAAACAACCTCCGTCTTTAATTTATACATGCTCTTCGTCGTTTCTAAACCGTTCGCTCTCTCCGCAATCCTCTCTCACCTCTCCTTTCTCTCCTTGCTTTGCGCCTGCCCTCTAGCCTCCTCGCATGCACTAAAACTGATATATCTGTATATCATTATCAGCTGAGTTTGTACGGAACAGATCGAGTACGGTGCAACTTCTTTACATCCATATAATATTCTATGGGCTGGCAAATTGCTTTTAATTTAAACGGGTATTAACTTGTTATTTACATATATATAGCTCCATTCTATATATGTACAGTTAGTTATCAGTTATGTTTCTAAAAGTAAAACTTACATATTCTGTATGGGCAAATTAAAGTATATGCATGAATTTATTACCTCCATAATGAAGGTGCTACACATGGCATGCCAAAGTATGCATATATATAGTTCTGCCATGGACCAAAAAAAGAGAATAATGTTTGAAACAAATATACTATCTCACCACTACAAAAAAAAAATGGATATTTTGTTACGGAGACAAATTCGTCACAACGTATAGTATGTGTGACGGATTCCATATGCTATCTCACATTGGTGACCATCATATAAAGTGAGATATTCCATATGCTAGCTATATGTGCCAATTTAATTCACTAATAAATTTTATTATTCCATTTTAAATTTTTTGTTACGGAAAATCAAAACATAATTAAATATATCAAATTAATTTGTCATCTTTTTTTTTCATAATAATTAATTTGTCATATTAGTAATGATCTAACTAGTAATAGTAATAGTAATAAACTTTAGAGCACGTTTGGTTGTATTTTTTAGCTTCAATAAAGAGGAAAAAAAAATGGCTATCGAATTTGGCAAAAAGTTAAAGTTTTTTATTTATTTTTTTAAAAAAAAGGCATCCACTAATTAAAATATCAAAATACCAAATATAAATTTGAAAGTGCTTCCTAATATGTGTGACTAATGATATTAAAGTCATGTTTAATTTAGCTTCTAGAAAGTCAAAAAAAAAATTTGAAGTTCAAAAATTATTTTTAAAAATGTTTGAATAATTTTTTAAAAGTGATTATGACTTATATTAAAGTTCTTTTTACTAAAGTTAATAACTAGCTTTTTCATATAAAAAAAAATAAAAAAATAAAAAATAAAAACTATGAAAAACATGAATAAACAATGCAAATTTAAAAACAAAAGAAAAAAGTGTCTTATAAAATCGACCAATGCTAGAGTTAAAGCCTATTGAATAAATATCAGACGACACTTTTAAAGAAGAAGCATAGTTCCAAAGTCAAATACACAATGCTTTTAGAAGGGATCGTTATTCTAGGGCGCCCATAATATTGTAAGCCGCATCACTCATGAATTAAATGGGCATTGGTTCGAGCAAAAAAGCGTCTTTTATTGTCTAAAAATAGTATTTACTTCTTTTTTCATTTAAATATATATAATATACATAATATAAATTTATTATATTAAATAAAATTAAAAAATCAAAATTTATTACATATATAACAGTTATGGGGCTACACTTTGCATAAAAAATGTGTTCTCTATTATCTAAAAATAGTATTTATTTATTTTTTCATTTATATATTTATAATATTTAAAAGTTAACCAGAATAGCATAGAAATATAAGTATTTCAACTAGATTGGCACCTCAAAGCAACCACAGTTAAACTAGCATATATATTAAAAGGGAAAAAGATACCAAAAAGGAATCCAATTGAGATCAATTATATATTTATAATACATATAATAGAAATTAATAAATAAATTATTATATTAAATACAATTTTGAAAACAAAAATCAAAATAAATATAAGTAACATGGGAAGAGGCTTTTTGAGCAAAAAAACATCCTTTGTCTAAAGATAGTATTTATTTCTTTTTTCCATATATATATATATATATATATGTATATATATAAATGTAATATATATAATGTAAATTAATAAATTAGTTTACTATATTAAATAGAATTTAAAATTAAATTAAAATATATTGAACTAATGGGGCGACTCTTTCAAGCACAAAAGCGTCCTTTTCGTATTTTTTATTTTTATTTTTTATTTGTATATCCATCATAAACATATTTGGCTATAAAATATACATAAAATAATATTTAATATAGATAAAAATAATATTTTAATATAATCAAGATATGTAATACTTAATATATATTTAAGATGATAAAATATTTTGAATCTCATGAAGAGTGACTATATCCGAATTCATAAGGCTTATAAACCAAATACCTAAGCCTTTTATTGGAAAGATTATAATAGTTTATTTTGATGACATTTTGATATATAATTTCCAAAAGTAGGAAGATTGGAACGAATCAAACAAGTTTTTCACGTTCTCAATGATAACAAGTTTTATCTAAGCATCAAAAAATGTGAATTTTTCACTATGAAACTTTTATTTCTAGGATTTGTTGCAAGTAAAGAAGGGATTCATGTTGATTCTAAAGAAAACAAAACAAAAAAAAAAAAAAAAGCTATTATGCATTGGATCACTCCAAAACCAATCACCGAATTGAGAAGCTTTCATAGCTTAGAAACTTTCTCTAAGAGATTCACAAGGAGATTTGATGAGACAAATGCCAATTTAAATGAAGCACACATAAGAAGACAACTTTAATTTGCTAAAACAAAAACATACTCAAACACCAGTTTTGGCTTTGCCTAATTTTGATAAGGTGTTGAAGTGGAGGCAAATGCATGTATAACTGGAATTTGTGCAGTGCTATTGCAAGAAAGCAGACCTATTGAATACTTTAGTGAAAAACTATGTAGAAAAATTAAAAGTGGACTACCTATGAATAAGAACTCTATGTGTCTATTCAAACTTTTGATCATTGAGAACACTACTTTATTTAAAGAGATTTTATACAAGTGACCACCAACCATTCAAGCATCTAAATTTTAAAAAAGAAACTGAATGACTTGCATGCCAAATAGGTGGAATGCTTCCAAAGTTTTATAACTCTTAAGTAGGCAGTCATAACAAAAAAGGAAGGTGCATTGAGTATACAGAAGACCAATTTTAATTAATAATAATTATATTACAATTCAGTCTGGATGATTTTAACTTATTAAAAAAGCTCTACCCAACAGATGAAAATGCCCGCTTATTGCATAATAATCTTGAAGACTATGACCTAATGGAAGGATTCTTATTCAAAGGCAATCAACTTTGTATTGCCAAAACTTCACTAAGGGAGTACATAATGCATGATTTGCATTATGGAGGGTTAGAAGCAAACACTTGGAAGAGATAAGACACTATTTTTTCTTTTTCTTATCACAACTTAGTTCTTTTGGCCTCGAATCAAAGAGATATTATAAACACTGTCAGAAGATATGGAGCCTACAGAAGGGCAAAGGAGAGCACACCGTCGTTTTCGTTCAAATTAATGTTATTGGATCGGTGGGAAACGACCCCATGCAATATATGGGATATTTTTTGTTTTGTTTTGTTAAATTTGCTCAGAACCATATATTTCAATAAAAACTCTATCAGGTGTCGTTTTACTTTGGTTAAAGTTTGTCTTGTTTTGTATTGTTTATTATCAATAGCAGTTATGCGTTTTGATCTTGTTTGGCTTGTATAAAAGTCTCTATGTCTTCATTCCATCTCAGGACATTTTTGCTGCCATCAATAGTATTTTAAGAGTTTGTTAAGCTTGGTTTAATCAAATTTTAGTTCTCGATCATATGAGTTCCACAATCTGTTCCTGACCTCATGTGGAGAGCATTTCTTTTTTTTAGTTTGACACGCCTTGGATATCTTTATTTTTATTTTTTTGTAACAAACCTTGGATATATTGATTGGTTTGTCATTTTTACAGCAAAATCATGAGCTTGATGGGAAAGTTTATTTTGTAATAGATCCGTGTCTTTTGTTAAATTAATAATATTGGTAAAGAAAAATGTGGATCGAAGATGAAATTTGTGAGAAACTAATTCCACCAAATTTTTGCTATAAAATATAAAAAAAAATTTGGGCCTAATTTGATATTAAGTTTTAAAAACATGAAGTCGTGTAAAAGATCGTAGAATATAAGTACAGTACTTGTTCCGAACACTAATTAATTAATTACTGTGTAACTGCTAGTGCCTACAAATTTTGCTCTTTCTCCAAATGTTAATAGGGATGTTAGTTAATTAGTGGAAAAACTTGTGTGTATAAGTATGTTATTTAATTAAAAAAATTATATGGAATTAAAAAATATATATATCAATTAAGGCTCTATATAATTAATAATAATAATTCCGTTGCTATAAATAGGGGGGTTAGATGATGAGTTAGGGCTAAGTCAAATTGTAAAGCACCGAACCTGAGATTGAAAAATTAAAATTAGAAAGAAAAGAAGGAAAAGAAGAAAAACCGTGTAACTGTAAAGTGTAATGAAAGAGTAAAAAAGGAGCACAGCTTTAGGATTGAGTTATTGAGAGGGAGAACGCAAAAGGAGGAGGCAGAGAGAAGAGTAAGCAAGCTCTGTTGAAGAGAAGAAGGCGGGGAAAGATGAATGGCTGAGAAAATGTCAAAGGCATGTATAAAAGAGGTTTGGGGATGAGGAACCCAACAAGGCATTGATTGGAGAGCATGGTAGAGCTAGCTGGGAACAACAGAGAAGACGACATCGATCTAGCAGTTTCTTGCGCTCGAAACTTTATATAAATTAGGTACGTACGCAGCAGTTAGCAATTAATTAATCAATGGATAGCTAGAGAGGGAGAGAGCAATTAGTATTCATATACAGCGATAGTTAATATTTGATTTGGTTTTAAGGAAGATATATAATATCTCCAGAGATCTGGGATATCATTAGAGAAAGAGAGAGGTCGATCGGTTAGAAGAGAAGATCAGATCAGATGGACAAGTACTGTATAATATTTGCGGTGTGTCTGTGGCTGTCCGCCGGGGGAATTTCGGTGGTCCGAGCTGAAGACCCTTACCTATACTTCACGTGGAATATTACCTACGGCACCATTTCTCCAACGGGAGTTCCTCAGCAAGGCATTCTCATCAACGGCGAGTTTCCGGGACCCAATATCAACTCCACCACCAACAACAACGTCGTGGTCAACGTATTCAACAATCTGGACGAGCCATTCCTGCTCACATGGTACATATTAATTAATTAATATGTACATGTACATGTACATGTACATGATTAAACTAATTAACAAATTCTGATTCTTTATTTAACAGGACTGGCGTCCAGCACAGAAAGAATTGCTGGCAGGATGGAGTTCTGGGAACCAGCTGCCCCATCCCCCCGGGGCAGAACTTCACGTACCATTTCCAAGTGAAGGACCAAATCGGCAGCTACATCTACTATCCCACCACCGCCATGCACAGAGCCGCCGGGGGATTCGGGGGCCTCCGCGTCAACAGCCGTCTGCTGATCCCCGTCCCCTACGCTGACCCCGAGGACGACTACACCGTCATCATCGGCGACTGGTACAGCAAGAGCCACTCCACCCTCAGGAAGTTCCTCGACAGCGGCCGATCTCTGGCCAGGCCCGACGGCGTCCTCATCAACGGCAAGATGGCCAAGGGCGACGGCAAGGACGAGCCCCTCTTCACCATGAAGCCCGGCAAGACCTACAAGTACAGGATCTGCAACGTCGGCCTCAAGACGTCCCTCAACTTCCGCATCCAAGGCCACATCATGAAGCTCGTCGAGATGGAGGGGTCCCACACCGTTCAGAACACCTACGACTCCCTCGACGTCCACGTGGGGCAGTGCTTCGCTGTGCTGGTGACCGCCGACAAGGAGCCCAAGGACTACTACATGGTGGCCTCCACCCGCTTCACCAAGACCGTCATCACCTCCAAGGGCCTCATCCGCTACGCCGGGGGGAAGGGCCCTGCTTCCCCCGACGTCCCCGAGGCCCCCGTGGGCTGGGCCTGGTCCCTCAATCAGTTCCGCACCTTCCGCTGGAACCTCACGGCCAGCGCGGCCCGGCCCAACCCTCAGGGCTCCTACCACTACGGCTCCATCAACATCACCCGCACCATCAAGCTGGTCAACTCCGCTGGCAGTGTGGACGGCAAGCTTCGCTATGCCATCAACGGGGTGTCCCACACCGACCCTGCCACCCCGCTCAAGCTCGCCGAGTACTTCGGAGTTCCCGACAAAGTCTTCAAGTACGACACCATCCCTGACCGACCGTCCGACAACGTGGAGGACCAGAAGATCGTCATCCAGCCCAACGTTGTCAACCAGACCTTCCGCGACTTTGTGGAGATCGTGTTCGAGAACCACGAGAAGAGCCTGCAGTCGTGGCATTTGGATGGATATTCTTTCTTTGCGGTTGCGTAAGTGTTTTGATTTTGTTTTGCTTTCAAACTAAACTAATTAGTTAGTTAATTTATCATCTTCATGATCTTGATATTGATACAATATGAATTAGCATCGAGCCTGGTCGCTGGACCCCCGAACGCAGAAAGAGCTACAACCTCCTGGACGCCGTAAGCAGGCACACAATTCAGGTGTTCCCAAAATCGTGGGCAGCAATTCTGTTGACATTTGACAATGCCGGAATGTGGAATGTAAGGTCGGAGCTGACGGAAAGGCGCTACCTGGGACAGCAAATGTACGTGAGCGTTCTGTCTCCGGCGCGCTCTCTGAGGGACGAGTACAACATCCCCGATAACACCCTTCTCTGCGGCATCGTCAAAGACTTGCCCAAGCCTCCTCCCTACACCATCTGATCTGCTTCCTTACTCATATGCCATTGCCAGCCTTTGATTTTCGCATGCCTCTGCGTACGTGTTGGAGAGTACAGGGATAAATATTTTAAACACCGTGCATCTTATTAATTTCCTTTTTCTTTCTTTTTGTTTTTTATTAGCCATTTTAATTTTATGTATTTCCCAGACTTTTTTATTTTAAGGCTATAAGCAACCAATAATTTTATTTGTTGCTCAAGAGATCGTACGCTCGCTCGCTCCGTAAAACAAGGCTGCTCAAGAATAAGAAAAGGGTCGAAACCAACACTGGTCTGGCTATCTGTCTTCTAGATCTACCGCCCTTTAGAATTTTTTATTTATTTCATTTTGCCATTAACTGCATTCATTTTTGTGCTCCTTCAATATTCTTTTCTTTCTTCTTCAATATAAATCTCTTTTATATAACTCAATAAAGTTGTCTTGTCTTTTACATTTACTTTCATTATTTATGCATCCTAAAATTCTTATTTTGTTATACTTTCCGTGCGTTGATTGGTTAGTTTTGATTTTATATTTCCTATAAGGACTAACATGCGAGGTGAAATTCCAATCGACAATAATTTTTATTGTTTCCATCAACAATTAATTAATTAATTAATAATTTTTCAGCTAAAATTTTCAAGTTCGAGTCCAATTGTATTCTATGAAACTCGCTTGCTATGTCCAATTAAAAAATAATAATTTATTTAAAATGACCTATTAGTTTTTCAAATTTCAATCGAATGAATTATAAACAAATTACTAAAATGGAAAAAAAATATTATTTATCAGTCACCAATACATTTCTCATGTGAGAATTTAATTAGTTTACTTAAAATAATTGACTTTTCCTATTAAATTTTTACTAGGAAAAACCAGAATTAAAATATATAAAATTAAAACTTATTATTTTTATATAGATTTTACTAATAATCATCGTTAAAAACATCCGAATGCCATGTATTCAAAAAAAAAAAAAAAAAAAGCCCCAATCAGGATGTGGTTGATCATTCAATTATCATACAACCCTCGTGAAATTCCAAACATAGCCCCCGGCGGCTATAAGGAGACGAGGAGTAGAGCCAGGGGTATGCAGGGGAAATACAAATGAAGGAAGGCAAGCAGCTGGCTTCCAGAACCTTCTCTCCAAATACAAGTCGCAAGAGAAGGGATCGCATCCTCGTCTTCCTCTCTCTTTCTTTCTCCTTATAATTTCTCTCTGCGACACATTCCAAACAAACTCTCACCCTTTTTAAGCCTTCGCATACGTATAAAATCTCTCTCTATTCAACTCTTCTCTCATTTAAAAGAAGCCCCTATTCAAATTCTTCCCGCTTTCCTTTTCTTCTTCGATTTTCCCGGAAAATTCCCTTTCGCATCTCTGTGATAATTTTTCAACCCTAGCCCCTTTCCTTCACAAAAAGGTCCGATCTTTACTCTATCGCTCGTCTTTTCGATTCGACCGCGACTTGCTAAGAAAACAAATTAAATTCTCCTCCTTCCCCTTTTCTTTTTTCCACCTCAACAATTTAATGCTAAATCGAACAATTTCAGAATTAACCGCATATAAAAAAATTAAATAATACCGATGCTCCTCGATAAATACTGTTTTCTTACTTTAAAAGTTGAAACGAGTTCATGGATAATTTCTCATATATGGGATTTTGTTATATTATATTTCCACTATTAATCTTAGGAGTTATTCGCCATGAAAACTACTTCAGAAATGTTTTGGATTTTCCCTGACTTCTAATTTAAATGTTTGCTTTCCTTCTTTCTGTCTGCGGACTCTTTTTTGTTCTAAAGCCCTAAATAATCGTTTTTTTCTGTATGCATAAAGATCGACTCGTTTAGCTCATCTAAGAGTTCTAGTTCTTGGTTTCTAATATATCAACATTGGTTTTGTCTATATTGTTTGTATTTTTAATTCTTCCGAGTGTTGTTATAGGTGCGACATAGACTAGGGTCGGTAGTGCTCACTGTAACATCGACGGGGGTACTATTGAGTATAAAATAACAATGACGGAACAAGGCTCGGAAGGGAGCCAACCGATAGATCTCGAGAAGCACCCTTCGGGGATCGTTCCCACTCTACAGTGAGTCTCTTTTTACATACTTTGCCATTCATCACGTTGTCTGTTTAGTACATATCTCAGAAGCGCAAGTTAAAGACAATGGTACTCAAATATCGTTTAAAAGATGATTGAACTTTGATGGAAAACAATCAGGGGATTTCGATTGAATGTTTTACTTTTATGTCTTTTGGTTGGCTTTGCAGGCCTCTCTTGGTTTTTTACATCATTTAGTTGTTGTGTTAAAATTAAGCTCCTGATTTACATTTATGAGTGGATAAAAGGCTTTATTTCCTATCAATATATTGAGCTTGTTTGATCGGCCCTTTGCAGTTCAATAAGTATGTGGATTTAAGAACAACTTCAGTAAATTTGCCATCCAGTCCTCTTTATAAATTAGAATACTTCCTGTGAAAAAGCTTCTGATATGGCAGTATTTATTTGTTATTGTTTCCGCTTAGATTGTTGAACACATTTAAAAACGCTTCCTCGAGTAATAACAAAGTAAATTCTTGTACATACAGGAATATTGTCTCCACTGTTAATTTGGACTGCAAGTTGGATCTTAAGGCCATTGCACTGCAGGCAAGAAATGCTGAATACAATCCCAAGGCGTGTGATTCTCTCTCTCTCTTTTCTTTCTCTGCCCATGTGTGTTTGTGATCAAGTAGATGCCTCTCATTTTTTACCGCTATACTAAATTAAACTGAGTTCGGAGTTCTTTCTTTAGGTATGTTAGTGTTCATGTGATTCCATATGTTGGAGCCTCATTGAGCAGAATTTCATATAGTTCCAATTTTTGTAGTTGCTACTTCAACTATTACCAAGTTAATACACATAGTTGAATATGAAAACTATGTTCAACCTATTCCTACAAGAAAATACTTTTTCCTGTTTCATATAAATCTGTTACATTCATAAATTAAATTCATAATCCTTTTGCAGCGTTTTGCAGCTGTTATTATGAGAATAAGAGAACCAAAAACCACAGCGTTGATATTTGCATCTGGTAAGATGGTAAGTTTTGAATATGCTGAATTTTTCATATGTGCTTAATAGATATATGTGGTTTATATTATGGTTTAATGATACTCGCACAGTCTCTCTCTCTCTCAGAGTAGTCTTTATGACAAGAAGTTATTCATTTATTTTTTTTATTTTTTTCTCTACTTCATGATGAGGAATGAAATCAATTCAAAATTGTGAAAAAATTTTGTTTTTCCATTTTTCTTTGTGCGGTAGGGAAGGCAGTGTTGTTGGGGTGTTCTACACCTCCAGCATTCAGTTGGGATTCATGTGATGTTTCTATCTCATACAAATTAGAGAAATTAAGTTGATAGTATATGTAGTTGTTATGCATGCTTACCAGTAACTTGCTATTTTGCTCTTAGGTTTGTACTGGAGCTAAGAGTGAACAACAATCCAAACTGGCAGCACGGAAGGTGTTTTGCTTTCTTTACAAATGCATGCATGTTACTTTTATTTGTAAGATCTGCTTTAGAGATTAAAGAGATTGGTTAGCAGTTCTGTTGTTTAAAGTTCGTTGTTTAGCTTCCAATTATAATACCAACATATTTCTAAATGCCATTGACAAATTCATAACATATTAAAAAGTTTATGACATGGTTTGGGTTGAAACATTTGACAACCTCACTACGTATCAAAGTCATAATCTTGTGCAGCATATTACAACCTTACAATCTTACATGTTTGTTGTACAGTATGCTCGAATCATCCAGAAACTTGGTTTTCCTGCTAAATTCAAGGTATTGTTATTCTGACTCTCTCATAATTTATGAAAACGTTCAAATATTTGCTGCTTCAGTTAATGTATTTGTTTCTCACCCTAATTTTTGTAGTTTATTTTCTTAACTGAGCATTTTCTTTGTGGTTTCATATTTTTGTTACTGCATAGCATTTATTAGCTCTTGTCAAAGCAGTAACTGTATTTATTTTTGTGTAGGATTTCAAGATCCAGAATATAGTAGGTTCCTGTGATGTTAAATTCCCCATTAGGCTTGAAGGTCTTGCATATTCCCATGGTGCTTTCTCAAGTGTAAGTATGGGCTATATAAATTGGTATCCACTGCTTTTTTTTTTTTTTCCTGATTCCTTTCCCTTTCACCATTTTAGATAATTGCATTGAGTCTATTGACTTATATTGATGCACCGTCTGTTGGAGGAACAATGGTTGCAGGGAAATTTTATGCAAATACATTTGCTTGAATATTTTATCTTTCGTATTTTGTTTTCCTTCCTTAAGGTTTTCTCCTAAGTGGTCTCATTATTGTTGTGGAATGTAAACCATTCAGAGATTTGGATTACTGTTCCATACAATACTCATGCATCCAAGAGCTGATAGTAAAATATAATCTGTTCTGAATGTTTTGGTATTTGTATAAACTAAACAAATTTTATTTACGTATGAACAATTAGATGTGATTCTCTTTTTCTATGGCGGCATGCCCCCTTAGAGTGACAATGTGGGGGTGTAAAAGAGGATATGATAACTGTGGAATTTGTTGCTATCTTTGGGATTCCAGAATAACTTGGAAGTTGGGTGAATCATTAATTGTTTTTTTTTTTGGTGTCTTTGGAGTTTTAGAATGTGGGGATGGTATGATTGCGCTTGAATTAATTATCTCTTAATTCTGCTTGTCAGTATGAACCAGAACTGTTCCCAGGCTTGATTTATCGGATGAAACAACCAAAGATTGTGCTTCTTATCTTTGTGTCGGGAAAAATTGTTCTTACAGGAGCTAAGGTTGTATTTTGCTTGGTTCCTTTGTTCTTTTAGTTTTATCAAAACTGTTTAGGTAGGTTACCTGACAAGCATTATTAAAATTTCAATCATTTAGGTGAGAGATGAAACCTATACAGCTTTTGAGAACATATACCCGGTTCTAACAGAGTTCAGGAAAAATCAGCAATGGTAAGTCATTAATATCATAATTATTTGTTTTAGGACGACTTGATTCTAAATGTTCGAATAGGATGGTATATTTTATGTGATATTTATGAACTCAAAAATCTGAAATAGCAGATCAATATCTTGAAGTAACATTGACTAAATCCAATTTTTATGCAAGACATTTTTGGGGAGCACCAGCATCATCAACCTGTTAATCAAATGTTTGATCGACTAGTTCTTAGAAAACCTAATACATGTCTGCTGCGACTACTCAGTAGCATGCATTGAATTGTATACATTCAGATAGGAGATGATTTTGCATTAAGCCGCTGGTAATTTAACACAAAGCTGAGATTAGTTTTGTTTTTTACTTATCCTTCGTTTTCGTTTCTTTTTTTGTTTTCTAATTATGTAATATTATAAGAACAGAAACGCAACTGAAAAAGAAAAGGACTTGGTGGGGTCAAACGTCTTTGTGGAGTTGTCGGAAATAGTAATTCCTGTTGTACAAATAAATTATTTGTTTGAACTATGTTTATAATTAAGCAAAAGACTTGGATTGTTGTAAAATTTCAATCCTAGACTGAGCCAAAGCCCGAAGCATTTCTACCATTTTTATTTCATTACTTAGGCTAACCAATACAACATAAAAGTAGGCTCGCATCCGCATTTACATGTGAGCATGAATAAAGGTTATAGTTTATTTTCCAGACTGGAATAGATGGGTAGAGGACGACTTTGCTAATCTTTTAGCTAAAGAGACATGAGTAAGGATGGCGATGAAGCTTTTCATTACATGTCCCGTTTAAATATAGCAAGACAGAAGATGATTTCGTGAGCAGGCTAGTAATTTACAGTCGCTTTGATTGCATCCAATATCTGCAGTACAATGAAGATATAAGTAAATACCGAATGCCCTAAATATAACCCAAAAATTTGGAAACAAAAATATCTTAAATACACTTACTTTGTTCTTGGTGGGCATATAGAACGGCTCAAATACAAGTGGGAAGGGAGTGTCCAGACCGCATACCCTGCCTACAGGTGCTTCTAACTGGAACACATACATACACCCGCAAGATTTTTTTAATTCTCATACATAAATATGTGTGTGTGCGTGTGTGGGGTAACTACCAAACAATTAAGCGAAAGACAACATATTTTATATGCTAAAAGATGATGTTCCTTTTTTTAGCAAACATTCAAGACACTTGACTTTGATATTTTTGTTATTAGTCAAAATTCCAATTTCTTTATATCAGTTTTCTTTTTTGTCTTTTTTTTGTATTTGCCTATCTGGTTTTGGCTATTGTTTTCATTCCCTTGTTAAGGATAATAATATATCGCCTGTGCTACCACAAGCTGCGTTGTGAAAAATAGTAAACGTTCTGAGTTCTTCTTAACTGAAATACACAAAGGCTGGTGCTTACCCTTAAGAAGCACCTTTCAACGATAGAAGCTGATATTTCAGCCCCAAACCCACCAGTAACTGGAGCTTCATGACTAATCTACAAGGACGTATTTTGAATTGGTCATAAAAAAAAAAAAAAAAAAAANAAAAAAAAAAAAAAAAAAAAAAAAAAAAAAAAAAAAAAAAAAAAAAAAAAAAAAAATGGTGCACCAACCAATTTTAATAAATCATACTTCGACAAAGTAGTTATACTTACAAGAAGCCTTCCAGTCTTTCTAACGGAAGCCTCCACTGTTTCCTTATCCCAGGGTATTAGAGTTCTTAGGTCTATCAGTTCACAAGAAATACCGTCCTGAGATTTTTCAGGAGTTAAAGACTATTTAAAATGTTCACTATTTAAAAGGATGAGTTAATTTGGATTTTCTCAAAGCAGAAAATGAATAAATTTTCCAGCAATAAAAAAGACTTACTTTTTCAGCATCTATACAAGCCTGTTCCATTATGGATAATTGAGCTCCCCATCCAACCAATGTAATATCATTGCCTTCTCGAGTTACCTAACAAGATTATGTATGAGAATTGTGATTGCAATTTTCATTTTCAACAATTAACAATTATAATCTATATCATACTAGAGGCAGTGTACCTCAGCCTCTGATAAAGGCAACATGTAGTCATGGTCAGGAACCTCCTCTACTGACAAGCGATATAGCCACTGAAACCCAAGACATATACAAAATATAATTCTAAATTGATTGTTAAAGCTAATAATTCAATTGGGTTACCTTAGGTTCAAAAAACACAACAGGGTTTGGATCACGGATGCAAGACAGTAATAACCCTTTTGCTTGCTGTGGACTTCGAGGGATGACCACCTATATAAAGAACTACATTTTAGACGTTTTTTTTATGTGAACAACCCTGTAATTGGAAAAACAGTGAAAGAAATCAAGTTTTCTTTAATCAACGTTTAGCAAACCTGAAAAGGTGCAGAAATGCTAATTTTAATAGCAAAGACATCATAAACATGGCTTCGGCCACCATATTTTACAATAGGCTCATGGTAAATATCACAAGTCCATATATTTGACAAAATATGCGAAAGTGATTTAAGTAAATTTGTAACATTATATTTGACAAAATTAAAGTTCATATATAAATATTATTAAGCTAGTTGAAATGAAAATAAAATTTCATCTATGTCGCCATTTATTTTGTACATGGACTTGTGTTTGAACATAATCTTTAGGAAAACTGCATACAAAAATGTCGCCAACCTGTTTGATATTCAAATGATGCATAAGGGTCTGAATTCTTTTGATGTGCAATTTACAGTGTACGTGCTTAATATCACATTTTAGTTAGTGCCTGACATTGTTCCATCCTTCAGAGAGAAGGGCAGTGACCAAGTAGAAAAAACTAAAAAGCATATCATTTGTCTAACAAGAATAAGCATACTTTGATACCAGGAACATGACAGAAGAAAGCTTCAGGGGATTGTGAGTGGTAATGTCCACCATGGCCCACAGCTCCATAAGGGGCTCTTATTGTTAAACCTGGGGAACAAAATAAAACCTCATAATTCAAGAAGGAATCTTTGGACTGAACCAATCAACGGTGTACGACTTTACCTCCACAATTAAATTGATTCCCACTCCGGTACCTGAATTTTGCAGCTTCATTGACAATCTATAAGATGAAAGCCTGGTCAAATCAGTAGCCAGTTATGAGGCTATAATACAACCTAACATTAGGGAGGATGCATGCCTGATCAAAAGCAGGATATATATAATCTGCAAATTGGATTTCTGCTATTGCTCGATTGCCCTATCATGTGTGACAAATCCAAGAGTTAAGGCTTATAAATATTGCAAGAGAGAGAAACTTTCATCTTAAGCAAAGATTAAAAATGTAAAACTCACCATTGCTGCTAGACCAATGCCAAAACCAACAATGCCCTGAGAGTAAAGACGAGTAAAATTTGATGTTCTGAATGTCATTGCTTAAAGAGATACTCTCGTAGGATATTTTAAATAAAATAAAAATAGCTAATTATCCAAGGAATTTTAAGTGGGCTTGACAATACAGATGGAATTGAGATTGATACACCATATAAAGGTGTAGAAATAGGGAGGAGGCAGAGCGTATGAAATAAAGGTACCTGCTCACAGAGAGGAGTATTGAAAACCCTATCTTTACCAAAACGATCAGCTAATCCTGTCGTGCAACGGAAGACCCCACCAAAGCCCACATCTTCGCCAAATACGTATGCACTGCGAGGAATTTCAGATTAATTTGATGAATGAGAAACGGAATAAGAAAAGAAAACTCAGACTGAAAGAGGAGGAGGACCCTCACCGTGGATCAGAATCTAAGGCAATGTGGAGAGCTTGGTTGATGGCAGAGTAGAGGTTCAGGGATCTGGGTTGGTGCTGGTGCTGGTGCTGGTCATCAATGGAGATGGAGGAGCTTGAAGAATAAAACTGCCTTGCGCTGCTTCTAATTCTACTTCTACTTGTTACCAACCTTCCAACAACTCTCCTGCTCGCACTCAGACTGCTGGCCATGTCAACAGAATCAAAATCTTTGTTGTTTCAGCTCGCCTCAGTGCTCTTGTTCTTCTGTTACTGTTGGTCCGAAAAATAACGTCAATCTCAATTTCAACCTTATCGCCTCAATATTCCCAACGCCAGACCCTGTCACCCATGTTTATCACACCATTTCAATTATTTCATTTTTGTTTTTATTAATTTGCTTTTTCATTTTTTATTTATTTTAAAAAATAATAATAAACACCATGCCCCTTGTACCAACCGGGTACTTTTTAATTTTCTATTTTTCTGAAAAATTCTTTCATTCAGATTTTATTATCCTATATAGTATATACAAAAATGAAAGAAGAGCGAAAAAACCACCTATGTTTGGGGCTAAAATTTCTGGATTGGGAGTTACTCTGGTAAAAAAAAAAATGTCCTCTGAATTTAAGTTCTTTTAAGAATCCGATCCCGCTTTTCTTTCATCTTTTACCTTTAATTTGCTCTTTCTATCTTGACTAGTTTTTAAATTTCTGCTAAGAGTATTTTCTTAGATATAAAAACTAAAATATTATTAATAATCCTTATTAATAGGAGAAGTTTGGATATGAATTGACAAAAATAGCCATCTCCAACGATGATCAATACAAGTTTCTTTACTTTCTCTCACACAAACACAAAATCAACAAGAGAAGGGACATTTTCCTCCTCAAAATCTCTTTTTCCATATCTATTTCTCTTGCTGCTTAAGAAAATCGATTCCCACTAATTAGTAATTATATACCGCAATTAAGCTTTGGAAAATATAACAACAATAGTACAGGACTAAGAAACAATATCGGAGAGTAAAGGTGAAATTCTTAAAACTCTTGACTATATTGTAATATTTTCCCACCTTGCTCCCAGCTCTCTTAACAAGTACAAAAGCAAAGCTGCCCGCTCAATAGAGTAGATCTAGATTTACAAGACGGGAAATAGCCAAACAAGTAAAGGGTGAATATAAAAATGAAGAAAAAGATAATTAAAAAGGTAAAAAACAAAAACAAAAAGAAATAAAATCATAATAAGGATATAAAAGCCACTAGAATAGAAACCCTAAACCCAAAATCTAGGCAACCAAAACCTGTTAGGAGCTACGCTGTAAAAACAGATACCCAACGAAAAATGGGGTGAAACTTGGATTCTGAGCAACATTAGCCTGCCTTGAGATGATGCATGCAAATTCTAAGGATTTACTTCCTATACTCCTCAACGAATTATTGACCTTCAAGCAAAGCAACAGAGACCCATCACGGCAGCCCAAAAGTTGAGATATTGCCCCTAGCTTTGCCATGTAGTGTATTCCTAACCAGCAAAAACCTGTGACACTTCTAAGGACAGACCAAATGAGCAGAGCATGGACCACCGTTTTGCAAAGCAGACAGAGGCTAGAAACCATTTACAGCCCCATTTCCCACAATCCTCTTCTCTGGCACGACTGACTTAGCACCCTTCGGGGCATCTACAGTCGTGACAACAGATCCATTTTCTGAAACCTTCAAGGTGTCGCTAGCATGAACAACTGGCGAAGGGCCCAAATCCAAAGCAACATCCGACTTTTGGTTCAACTCCACATTAGCCACTTCCTTCTTCTCCTCCACTGGCTTTCCTTCCCAAACCTGCTTTTCCTAATTTCACAAATACAGAGAAAAGTAAGCCTCCAGTGAACAAATGAAGCAGCAAAAAAAAACCCATATAAAGGCTATTTATTTGCTAAAATAACACCGCAAATGAAACAGAAAAATGTAAAAAATTGTAAAGAGGAATAGAACTATTGCCTGTTTCTGAAATTGCTGTTGTTGCTTAGCCTTCTTCTCCTGAATTGTCTTCTGGCGAGTCTCATAAAACCCAAAATCATCCAAAATACATGTTTTACTGGAGTGATCCTTAAATATTTTAATCATCTTAAGACCTGGCTCCAACTTGACCTACAAAAAAGCAAAAGATTACTATTATAAAAGGAAAACAAAGAACAAGGCCAATAATAGTGATCTTTTAAGAAGTAAAATTACCTCCTGAGTGTCCCTACTGTTCGTCACAGGCTTGTTCTCGTTGTTCTCAAGAGTGATGTGCTTCAATAAACTGTTCGGAACATCTTTAACAACATGCCACTTAACAGGGAAGCAGCCATTCCACTTGTCTTGCTGCCAGTACTCCAGATTCTTGTTAAAATCAACAGGACCCACCATCTCAGCGAGGCCAACAAATTGCCCACTAGTATTGACCTGAAAAAGAATCCAAAAATAATTGATCAAATTGTATTACAATAACAAGAAAGCGAAACCAAGCACTTGCATTGAAATACTCACCGAGAAGAAAAGAAATATTGGACAGCCATTGGATTTTTCCTGTGCCTCCTGGTATGCTGCATGAAGCTTCTTGTTCCCATTAGGTGTGCTTGCCCAGACATTGTACTTGATGCTCTTATGAACATCATCCTCACTGTACGACTTAATTATAAAAAATTTAGCATCTGTGTAGTCCTCTGGGAAATCAGCTTTATTGTATTGATCTCGATCTGGAACACCGATTGCCTTATCCGTCTCCTCATCAATAGTAACATTTGTTGGCAGATTCTGCCCCTTGACTGCTAAAGCAGTAGGTGCAAAACTCTTCTGGTTCTTGGATCCCTTGGCCCGTGGCCCTCTATTCAGTTCATTCAAACCATCCATGTTCTCATTACCATACCCATAGTAGCCACCATTTCGTCCCCTTGGTTTGTACTTGTTGTCAACAGCAAGCCATGCACGTCCACTTGCTCTTGAGTCGTAACCATGATATCCAAAGCCCATACCAGATCTGACTGTGTTTCCATATTGACCGTATAGCTTATTTGGGTACATTCTATTTATGAACCCAGCTGTACTCATGCCAGACATTGGTCTTGGGTGTTGCAAGCCCTGTGGGATATGAAAGAAGAAAATGTGAGAGGCAAAATTCTGGCGTTAAATTTTTAAGAAATACCTACAGTCTACACGATGCTTATATTTTCATAGCAAAGGAGTTTCATTTCTATCCAACAAAACACTACTATTAACATCTATCGAATATCTAATATAGTTCTGGTCCCAATAACACGCCTTCAATCATTGAACAATACATGGAAACAAATAACTAGACAAAAAAATCCCCAACTTCTACACTTTTTAAAGCATCCTCCCCAACCCAAATAACAAAAATGTCTAATGCATACCATGAATTGAGAATTTGGACGATAATTCTGATTCCTTGAAGATGGAAAGTTATTGCCATTTGAAATTGAAGAAGTAATTGTTGTGCTGGACACAGGCCTTGGCTGCCCATCTGAAAAAAGTGGGCCATCTAACCATGGGATCGGAGAATGTAAACCATCAAAAACAAACCTTGGGTCCTGATATCCAGTGGTTGGAACACGGCCTGGCAAAGCACCTCTTCCATATGAACCATTAGAATTGAAAGATGAGTTCTGATATGCTGGCTTTAAAGGACCTGAACCATTATTTCCTTTGACTCCCCCACCATTTGCAATTCCATTGGAATTCCCATTAGCTGTTTCTACAGGAAGAGGCTTCTGGTCAGCAGCTATAGAGGTGGAGACCTCACTTTGAGGAGTAGCAGCAGGACTAGGAGTGTATGGCCCACTGGTTGGAGTCAGCGGCTGGAAATAAGGAGGATATTGGTAATGCTGAGGCCCATACAGTTGACCATCATTTCCCATTGTGGGAACTGGGGAAGCTGCTGGAGAGTATGGACCATAGGATGCATACCCATAACCGTGATGATACATAAGAGACCCGTTATCCCCATAAACTCCCTGAAATCATACAAACCAAAATAAAAGAAAATTAGCACATATCATAAAGATATTATATATCACATATACCTATGCATAAACACATATCATTTACACTTATATGTATAAAGAGATAGAGGGGAAGCGAAAGAGAAACCAAAAATGCAATAAATTATACGAAATCTTACTGAAATATAATGACAAACAACCAATTAGTAATTAAGTAATATGTAATAAAATATGCAGAAGTGATCAAAACATCATCCATGACCAATATCAAAATAAATACAATAACCAAAAAAACCACTTACAGAGGACATCTCCACTGCATCTGGATTTACATATCTGGAGTAGTCATCCCATTCATTACCAGTGCCATCATAGCCTGCAAGATATTTAAGAAAGGCTTAAAACTTTCAATGATATAACACTATCCAGTCTATCCCACATAGGGATAATAGCACTTTCCATATCACAAAAGTTGGAAGTCAAGAACTGTTAAATCTACGATCATTAAGCTAATCTATAACACAAAGTTTTAGATTCAATTACCTCCATAGTAATACGCAGTGGATGGATAACCATTAGGAACATAGCAAATTGACGGATCCATGAAATCAGGTAGCAAAGGGGTTACAGACCGTTCGGATGACGGGATCTGACCAGCAGTAGCAGAATCTACAGACCCATACTGGTTAACAGATGGCTGCATAAAAAACCACAGTAAAACTCAAAAATTTAGATATTTCTAAACATGACACATATTATATGTGTTTTTCATTACAGCTCCAATCTCGTTAAATTTTGTAATGGGATTTAGGGGAGAAATCAATTTCAGGACACCAAATGTTATATACAGAAAGTTTGGAAGCCAATAAAATTGAGTATTAGGACTGGAGATATCATCTTCCAACAACTAAGATGTAGTGCATATTACCTTCTTGGTAGGCTCAGGAATTTCCAATGTCTTTGTTTGAGAATCTAAAGACAACTTCTGTAGCAAATCTGCAGCTTCTATTGAAAGCAAATTAAAGGAAACACATATATTTGTGATTATCAAGAAAGAGAAGGAAAAGAAAAATTCCTTAAATCCATTAACACATCCGTCGTCTAAAACCAACCAATACAATTCGGTAACTTATCATGCTTGTAAAACCAAACTTACCACAGAAGCCGTAAAGCCTCTACTTAATTACTAAATTGGTAAAAGATTAAAGAAATACCCGAAAATACAATAAAAACTCTAAAACCACAGATCCTAAGAACCATATTAAAACAAACAGGCAAAAAACCCAACTGTTATTTTATTGGTACTCCATCAGCAAGAACCCATATGAATCAAAGACAAACAAACCAAAACTAAAATCAGAACATAAAATTAAATAGAAAACAGATCATCAACGTCAAATTTGAAAGCTACAAATCTATATTACACCCTACACCCTATTAAATTCTATAACAAGTACGGAAAAAACTATAAACCACAAAAAGATTGCAAAAAGAACATGCTAAGCAACTGAAACGGCAAAAAAAGAAGCAACTTACTCCGATCTACATAATAAACAGAAAGCCATATTAGCAAAAGAAAAAGAAACTCAGCTGGAACAAAAAACAATCCAACAAAAACAGATCGGAAGAGAACCCAGATAATAAAACTATAAAACAAAGTATACCCATAAGACGAAATCTAGAAAGGATACGATCCGCAGGAGGAGCGACAGTGGCCATAACCGAATAGGTAGACAGATCTCCTTGCTGTTTTTGGCTTCTGATGTATTAAACCCTAAAATCCCGGAATTGGATTACTGGGGTTTTAGCAGGAAGAGAGAGAGAAACCCTAGAAGAGAGAGAGGGAGGGAGGAAGAGTTGGGAACAACGGGTCTCACAGCCGCCAAGGGTTTGGGTTTTTGGAAAAAGAGGTTTTGTCCATCCAAAAGCGGTGATTCAAATAGCACCACGGCTCCTCTTCAACAGTCTGATTTCGTTACCCGCAGGTCATTATATGATCTCATCGACAGCCTTCCATTGGCCTAAATGTCCACGCGGCGACCAATTATTCGCTACTTTTTAAATTTGCTACGGTGTCCTTCAGGAAATGGCAAAATATGATTGGTGGGTGAGACGGGCTTGGGTACCTCACGTGTGGTGCGATTCCATTCCTCCTTTTGGTCTGGGTCTGACTATTTGTACCCCTTTAGGGAAGAGTTTGGAAACCCTAATTAGAAAAGGACATGGATGTCCTCGTGTCCACAAGCCATCTAATAGAATATGATATTATGAAGATATTAATTTGGGTTTGCAATCTTTCTTTAGCAAATCTATAGATCTAAACTTTTTGACAATGACTTTAGAATGGAATGCTAGAAGTGCTAGTCGTATGGCTGATGCATTAGCAAAGAAGACTATTTTTTAATTACTCTTTTGAATTTTCTTCTAATAATTTAGATTCTATTTTCTCCTTTTATTTATATTGATAACATGTTAGGAAGCTTTCTCTTTATACAATTCTTTTTTTGGAGGGCTCTTTTGTGCTTACTTACCAAAAAAAGCATTTCTACAAACAACAAAACTTGAGTAAGCAAAGCTCTAGGAACACATTTCTTCTTTGTGCTTAATGCAATAACAAAGGAAGGCTCTAAACTCATTTTATTGATACAAAATTAGGATAATTACTCTAAAGGTATTCGAACTGTATCGGATGTAACACTTCGATACTTAATTTTTTTTTTTATTATTTAGTTCCAAAACATTGCACCGTTAGTACCTATGCATATTTCCAACCAAAATATAATGTTATCTGCATATATAATGCACGTGATAAACAGTAACATGAGTAAACTGGTATTCAAGTGCCTATTTTCCTCCTCCATGTTTTATTTCTCATTTCTGCTCTCACCTTATTGTTTTCTCTTTGCAACCGTAATCCTTGCATGGAGAAAAATAAAAGCCTGTAGTTCTCTTCTCTTCCTTTCTCTTTAGCCTCTCAACCAGATTAATCAAAATAACCAAATTTAAAATTGAAAACAAAAACACAAAAAAGAAATAAAGAAAAATTACATTAATTAAATCTTTGTATTTTAGACTATATTTATATTATTATATATTGTAATTAGTTTGTGGTTCAAAATAGTAGAATGTTGCATGATTAAATTGGTAAAATATTTAAAAATGTCACGAAAGGGATCCCAAACCCATGCATTATGTATTTTGAGTTGGGTATGAAATTTCAATGAGTATTGCACTAAATTGACTCATGAGCTTCAACAAAAATGCAAAAATGAAGCCAATGCGACAAATTTGGCCAAAAATGGTTGTCACAATCATAATATTTCAAAGGATCAAACAATCGGGTGGCGTGACTCAATTTAGTCAAACGGGTCGACCCACAACTCATCTCAATATTACAGAAGATCCAAAATGGCATCGTTTTGGCCTTTCAAAATGACGTCATTTTGATCTTATGATCTCGGCTAAATTTGTTCCATTGGCTTTGTCTTTTCATTTCCGACGAAGCTCATTAATCAATTCTATTTAAAAACTACTAGAAATTCAAACCCAATTCAAAACACATAATACAGGATTTGGGACTTTTTCATTAAATTTTTAAGCATTTTGGCAATTTAATCATCCAATATTCTAACATTTTCAATCACACAAAAAACTATAACATGCAATAACATAAATTTAATTTAAAATAAAATAAAAAATAATCACTTAATTCATTTTTTTTATATATTCTTATTTTTTATTTTTTTTACCTTTGTGGTGAGGGAGAGAAATGGGAAAAAGAAAATATATATGAGAGAAAGGCAAGTGAAAATACTAGTTTACTTTTCATTTAAAAGAACATGCATGTGAAAAGACAAAATTTACCCTTCATTTGAAACTCACGTGCACTTCAAGTGTAGATAATGACAGATTTTAAATTGAAATACGCATAAATAATAACTGTGCAAAGTTTTAGTGAGTTTGGATATTTAATTGTCAAAAAAAAAAAAATTAGGTGCTCAAATGTCACACCTAAAGTAGTTGAAGCACTTCTAAAGTAATTATCTCTAAGAAATTTATCATCTTTATAAATTATTTATTTTTTCAAAACACTTCATACATTTAGGATTTCTTCTAAAAATTTGAAAAACATCTTCCTCATACCCACCCAACTTCTTATAAGTATCAACTTTCCCTTATCATGTTGATTTGGTCATTGTCCCCACTACAAATACTGCAATAAGAAAAATTGATTTTTGATGACCAAATCTGCAATCTTTCTAAACTTATCAGGATTTTTTTAAAATAGCTTTAAGTTGATTCTAAATAAATTTAACTATCACTCCATGATGTTGCAAAATATCAAAATTAAATGCTAAATAATGTATAATATTTAATGTTAGAATACCAAAATGTGATTAGTAGCTATAAACACTTTTACATTTGCCAAGTAATTTGGGATTTATCAACATCACTATTCAAATTACTCTCATCGTAACCCAAATAATTTTTTATCAAAATCTTCAATGCCGGAAAAGTACAAAAGCTCATATAAATATGCATATCTATTTTAGCATTTCTTCGCAATGTTAGATTAAGATTCTCAATATATGAATGGTATTTAACACAAAAATCCTCTATAAGCCACAACAAGACCACAACCAATCAATAAAATTCAGCAACTCATACACCGTAATCAAATTTTCACCATTTTCACATGAACCCAACCTATTTTTTTCCAATAAATCATAATAATTTCTTTTGTTGGAACCATGGTTGTTGTTTTTCAATTTAGTCAAATTAATCAAGCAATCCGACGACCCGCCACATGGAGTACTCTACAAAAATTTCAAGGCTACGAAATATGTTCCCTTTTTCTACTGTCAAATTACAAAATACAACATTTTCTAAATTGGATACAAACTCGATGCCCAACGATCCAAATCTATATAGATTGCGAAACTTATAAACTTTGGAAGGAAAACCAAAGGTGAGAGGATGAAAGTTACAGCTTTGATTGAGTTTAAGAGAGAGAAAGACCGATACGGAAAAGAGAGTGTGATCGAGTGGAGGAAAAAATGTATGATTTACTAATTACATTATTGTCATGTGCACATGAAGTGTAATATAACATAGCAAAACGAACAGTGTTAGTGGTACTATAGTTGCAATAGTTTTGATAGTTTATAGAACATCAGTGATGAATATGAAATACATGGAGCAATTTGTAAATTTGGACAAAATTCAGAAAGCATACATGTAAAAAAATATTATTTTTCTTTTTTGTCAGGCTTTGTAATGTAGGCATTTTTGGGATTATATATATGAAAAATAAAAAAAATTCTTGTTCTATTTCTTTTTAATACAAAACTTTAATTTTAAGAAATTATGTATGGATTAGATATTCATTTCTAGAAGAATTATAGGTGTTGTTATTGTAGATATTTATCTATTAGACATATTTACTTTTAATTAAATTATGTATTTTTTTGTTCTTCATCCTTTCAAATACTTTTAGACTTCGGATTCTATATATCATGCAACACTTTTCATCAAACTCTCTTCTATTGTTCTAACAAATTTTCATTATTTTTGTAGAATTATTAAATATAACTACTTTATATAAGTGATCCATCCATTGCAAAGTTTTGGTAATAGATACTAATGTCCTATAATGTAAGACTTGTTTTTTTAATATATTTGCATCTCCCAACACTTTTCATAAAACTCCTTTCTGTTTGTTCTAATAAATTTTAATTATTTTTTTTACAATTATTAAATATAAGGACTTTATAATAATAACCCATCTATTTTTTTGTAATAAATACTAATATCCTGTAAGGTGACCCTTTTTTTCATAATACATACGCATGTCCCAAAAAAATTGTCCACATATAAAGCTAGGCTTGGTCATGTTTAGCATGGTTTTTCAAAAATTGTTTTATAATTTTAAAATTTAAAAGTTGTGCTTTAAAATGTTTAGACGTTTTTTATGGAAATAATTTAAACTTCAATTTCAAAAAAGCATTTTTAATCAAAACTAATAAAAAAATGTTTTTCATGAAGCTTTTATGAAAAATGGTAAAAGCTAAATCTAAAAAAACAAAAGCAAAAGCAATCTAAGTACTAGGAGTGAGCAATAACCGAATTAAACTGGCTAAATTGACAAGATATAATCAATTTGATCTGATTCGGTGGGCTATTAATGTCTTGTAGTTTTTTTTTTTGGTTTTTTATAATAAAAAATGAAAAGTTCAATTTGGTGGCGCCATGTTATAACGAATTTTTAACGAAACTGGCCAAACCGAACCGTATACAAATGCCTTTTTTCTGACACTACCACAACACCCATTCATGATAAACTATTGCCCTTGATTTTTTTTTTCTTCTGAAATTCCCAAAATTGAAAAATACAACCCTCTTACTCGTTAGAATCATATCTCAAAATCAAAAACATCCCATTTCCCAACCCTAGACCCTCCCTCAACGTATATGCCTATCTTTCTCACTCAAAACCATGTTACATTCATCTTCTTCGACTCTTTGCCACTAACTCTCTATCTCACTCCGTCACTAACTCTCTATCTCACTTCCCTTCTCATCTCTTTCAGCATGACTAATGGTAACTTGGGCGACCATTTCCTCACGAAGTAAAAGACTGATTCTCTGTTTCACTATTCTATTATTATCTCCCCTATTTTCTTTTCTCCTAACTCTCATATTCTCCATGCCTTAAACTTAATTTTCTTTAATTTTTTCCTAATTTCTACAGTGTTTTTAGTAGTTCAAATCTTTGGTTGGAATAATTGAAGTTGCAAGAGATCAAAAAGGAGAAAAAAGTTTGTGCACTTCCCCAAACCAATTGAGCAACTCCGAAACCGACCAATTTCTTCAGTGTAGTTTCATGCTTGATTTTTGGGAGGTTTTATCGATCAATCGGTTAGCCACCTAACTTTCGGTTGCAAAATCCACCCCCAAAAAGTTGTCGTTTAGGTGCAAAATCCAGCCAAAAAAATCAGTTGCAATGAACTGATCACACCCCCGCTAACTACAATACTATATTTATTTATTTTTATTGGTTATTAGCTCTATTAATCCATGAACTGTGCTGATAGTTGCATTTTGGTTCTTTTTTATCTTTAGAGGGGTAGGTTTGGCACTTTGGTCATTAAATTTAATATTTTGGTGCATTTTGGTTCTTAAACTAAGTAAAACAACAAAATCAAACAATCTCACAAGATTCTGTATGCTACATCTAGTACATTGCACATTTAAAAACTTATAAAAAGTAGACAAAAAGTAATCTTAAAGACCAAATGGTTTTTTGAGGTAATCCATGTTTTGGGTTTTGGGAAAACTTGTGGGAGAGGCTTAAGACCACATTTTGACAATAGCCAACTCGGCATTGGAGACCCAGATAGAAAACACAGCAGGTTTATCAGTTTTTGATCTATAATAATAATTATAATAAAATGCAAAAAAATTTGTAAAGAAAGACCGCTTTTGAGTCAATATGTTTCAGTTTTTCTCTACTTTCTTTTTCTTTTAATTTTGGAAACGAACTTTAGAACTTGGAAAGCTCTCGTTTTTCCACAGCTGTGCATTTTTAGAGAAATGAGGTAATTAAATATGATTGAAAACGCGTACAAAAAATTGATGTATATGAATAAGGCGTACAATAGAAACCCAAAGGAGAATTTGAAATAAATAGTTAATTGTTATAAAGACAGATGGAAGATATTTATAGAATGGGCCTGCATATATATATATATATTAATTGGGGCCCGGCATGAAATGTTTCATTCGGCATTCGTTCTTGTTTTTCGGGCCTTTCAAAGAACATAAATATTTGGACCACACGAACCCAATTGGTTTACATTCACAGGCCCGCATGTTATCCTATAGCATACTGTCTTTATTTTTTGAGATGGGAGGGTCTAGGTTAGGGAAATGGGATGTTTTCGATTTTGAGATCTGATTCTAAAGAGCAATGGGGTTGTATTTTTCAATTTTGGGAATTTCAGAAGAAAAAAAATCAAGAGTTGTAGTTTATCATGAATGGGTGTTGTAAAAGTATTATAAGGAGGCCTGCGGTTCGGTTTGGCCAGTTCAGTTGAAAATTCGTTAAAATTGGTCACGAAACTGAATTTCTCGTTTTTTATTACAAAAAACCAAAAAAAAGCGACAAAACACTAATAGCCAACCGAACCGGATCAAACTGATCCAATCTTATCGGTTTAGTCGGTTTCATATGGTATTAGATTGCTTTTGTTTTTTTAGATTTAACTTTTACCTTTTTTCATAAAAGCTTCATGAAAAACATTTTTTTATTAGTTTCGATTAAAAATGGACCTTCAAATTTTATCATAGACAACAATCAATTCAAAGGTACTGTGTGACGCAGCACCATAACATAGATCACGATTAACATCATTATTCAAAGATTTTTAGGCGAAACAAGAGTTTAATGATTAATTATGAAGCGGAGCAGGGGTGTTGGTGTTCGGTGGTGGTGGTGGTGTTGTTGAGGCACACAACCAAGGGAGACCTTACCTGATGAAAACCGTCAGACCAAACAATCTCCCCAAAATCACATGTTCCCGGAGAGGAGTAGAAGTAGTGGCGAAATGGTGTGAGGGTGACAGAGTAGCTTATTTCTTCCTTAAACCGCGAGAACACTAAAACCCTGGGCCTTATCGCCACCTCCACTCCAAGAGGCTTGACCATCCTCCGAATCAAGTAAACGGCGTTCGTGTTATGCCCCACATTGCGAACCCTCCTCTCCAGGGTGAGAGAGGACCGCAGATCGGAGACGGCGATCGAAGGGTAATTGAGGCTGGACATCAACGGCGAGCCACTGCCGCACGTGGCGATGACGTGGCGGTGGCAGGGCAGAAGCATGGCTTGAATCTGCTGCTGGGTGTAGCCGATGCGGCAGAGGAACAGTATGTAGTCGGCGGTTCCCATGTCGTACACCAAGCCTGGATCGAAGGCTTTGAGAGGGTCGAGGTGGCCTGCGCCTACGTCGAAGGGATCGGAAGGTTTCATGGAAGCGCCGTCGAGGAGGGTCCGGTGGGGGGAGTATCTGTCGGTGCTGTAGGCGGTGGTGAGGAGGGCAGACCTGATGGCTGCCGGGGACCAGTGGGGATGAGCCGATTTGAGGAGGGCGACAGTGGCGGAGACGTGAGGGCATGCCATGGAAGTTCCCGACTGAAAATTCCACCTCGCATTTCTTTTATCAGACGGATTCAGGGACGGAGGAGTTTTTGTTGGCCATGCCGCCAGTATGTTTATTCCCGGAGCGCTCAGGTCTGGCTGCATGCATTATTCATAATCATTATTATTTATAATATTATTCATAATCAATATATATATATATATATATTTGAACCATGGTGTTGGACCTTGAGAATATCTGGTGCAAGCGAGCTTGGGCCTCTGGAGGAGAAGAAAGCAACTGTAGGTGCCGGTGACTTGCCGATGATGGTTTTACTCGCTTCGATCTGCACTGCTGGGGTCCTATAGGCACACCGATATTAATATATATAGTTAACATAATTATTTATTTAATAATTGTGCATGCATGCGAATATATAAATAAATATACCTTTTAGAAGAAGCAAGATAATTCCTGAGCAGAGTTCCCTGGCGAATGTTGAGATGGAGAGTGGGGACAGTTGCATGGAGCAGAGTGAGCTTGACGGTGGGTTCCACGAAGATCAAAGCCAGTGCACTGGCATTCCTCGCCGCTTCTTCTGCCTCCTCAACGTTGACTTCTCCAGCTGTCGAGAAGCATATCATCGCTTTATCCTCCGCTGTTTTCGATACATTTTTCCGGTTATTGACCCTGCAAATCCTGCACACACATATAATGGAATATTATACACCTAATTAACTGTTCGTAGCGGGTGCATGGTGTACGTACCCATTGATAAAATAGGGATTTGCATCCACCAATTTTGCTTTAATCGGTGCGGTGATAAAACTTTCTCCCTGTACAACCAACCGACATAAATATATTAAAAATTAAAAATAGAAAGCCATCATCTTAATTATTAATAAACCCTATCGATAGCTACCTGGAGTGAAAGATTGGCATCCAGGAGAAGAATGGAAGTAGAAAACGTTCGATCGATAGAGGAAGCAGCGACAGAAATGGACCAGGGAGCGACATTAGCGACGAGACCAGGATCGGGTCCGTCATTCCCGGCGGAGAAGACGACAGAAACACCCAGCTGGGCAGCATGGAAGGAACCGATGGCAGTTGCGGACTTAAAGAAGGGAGGCAAAGGGGGAGTGGTTCCGATGGAAGCGGAGATGACGTGGACCCCATCGCAGAGAGCGTCGTCAAAAGCAGCCATGACGTCGGCTTCGGTGCATTTGGATTGGTAATCCTTCCCCCAGCATGCTTTGTAGACTGCCAGGCGAGCCCTCGGAGCACCCCCTCTGGCAGTTCCTTTCCCCAGTCCCATGAAACTGATTTCTTCATCTTCCTTATCTTTTTCTACTACCGACCCCACTGCCGTCGACGCCGTGTGTGTCCCGTGACCCAGAAAATCTCTGGCCGATCTGTATTCCGGATTCCCGCTGCTGTTAAGCGGGCCGTGTTTTCTTTCGAAGCCTTCCAAGTAGAAACGAGCGCCGATTAACTTGCGGTTGCATGCTTTTTCTGGCTCAAACATGTCTCCTCTCGTACACCTTCCTTTCCACGTCGATGGGATAGGCTTCGTGCCCGCCTCTTCCCCAAAGCTCCGAGATTCCGGCCATATTCCTGCATATGTATGCATTTTTTAATTGCAATTGAATGCATAAAGACCATAAATCTGCATGCATGCCTTAACTATAGTTACGGCTAATAATTAATATGATAAATTCAATTGATTAGAAGACCTGAATCGATGATCCCGACAACAACATCATCGCCATATATATAGGGCAGATTATTATCGCTGATGTTATTGTTGGGTGTAGGCGTCGCCATATTGGCTAAGGTAAGACCCAGGAAGTCCCAACTCCTTGTTGTGTGCAAATGCAGCGTCTTGCTTTTAAACACTGATATTACTTCTTTCCTCTCTGCAAAAACAAATTATTATTTTGTTTTATTAATCTTCCACTGCTGCTTTTAAAAATAATTTAGCCTAGCTTATTAATTATATATATATATATATATGTATGTGAACAAAAAAGAAATTTTGAAAAAAGAAAACACTGTTAATTACTAGCTAAGGCGGATGCTTGCTTCGAATCGAGCATTGCTGAAAACCCTGAGAAACTATGCCTGTAGCTATACACCATTGCTTGCTTTGCATCTTCTTCCCTACAACACAGCGTGCGTAGGTAATAAATTAATTGAACAGAAATATTTAGCCTTTGTTTTCGAAGTGGTATATTTTTAAGTACGCGTTGATTGATCACGACTCGATCATGACATTAATTAATGAACTTATATATATTTATATGTATGTATGTATAAATATATGATTGGATCTAGCTATAGCTAGAACATATATATTAATTAATAAAGATAGTTAATTAGTTAACTAACCTTGGAAAGACTTTAGATAGAAGTTGAACGTGGTAGTCTGAAGTGACAATAGAATCATTAATATGATTTATCCCCAGATAAACAATATAAACCTGATCATCCATCCATCGCAAACACAAGAAAAACCAATTAATATATGATCCATCAAGATGTACATACATATATATATATATATGTGTGTGTATAGATGACATGATAATAATTATATAAAGAGATAATATATAGGACCCAATAAGAAAAAAAGAAAAACAAAATTGAGGTAGCTAGCACTTTAATTAACTGAAAAAAAGAAAATTACACGAGGAGATTTGGCAGAGGTGGAGCGAGTAACATAAAGTGAAAGTGAGAGCAGTAATAGGCCCCAAAAATATTGAAGACTGATGATAGTTGCCATTGTCGATTCCCGTGGAAGAACCACACATTGGGTGGTCGGGTTTATATAATAGTAGCGTTGTAATGAGGCACTGATTGTTTATGATTTCCAAGTGGGAATGGTTATAGTGCGTGAACTACAAGGCTTTCAAGGCTGCAAACCTATACATCGTCCATGATGATATTTTCTATTCCAAGCTAGCTACAATTACTTGACCAAATTAATTAAAAATTAATGACCAAACGAGCGTTTACTCTCACTAGATCTCTCTCTGCCTCCCAGTTACTCCTAATTATAAGTGTGTGTGTGTGTGTATTTATAATTATACCATTGTCTCTCTATAAACCTTAGATAGAATGACATCCAATTAAGACTACACATGCACCTACATCATATAGTTTCTCTCATCCTTCTAATGAAACTAGCTTGCTACCTACCTACCTAAGAATTATATATATAATAACCATCTTCATATTCACCAAAAAAAAATGTTTTCATCTTCATCATTCTTCTATAGATATAGCATTTTAGTAGTCTCTAGCTCTTTTCTCTTGAAATTAACAAACTAATCAACCTTATAAACTGGACTCTATTTTATTAATCTCACTTAATTAATGTTCTATACCAAGCAATAACCAAGGTAATTACCTTGCTAGCTCTAACATCAATATTAATATTAATGCATCATATATCATCTGCACATTCATTTATCCTTATATATATAATAAGCACTGCCAATATTTTAACGTGTGGACTTCATTCTACTCTCTGAAGCACACATACTCTTGAGTATAGACTGATCAAAATATAAAAGTAGATGTGATTCTGCAGTACATTGTCCACATATAGACTGATCAAAATTAATCTAATGAATGAAGTATGATTATGCCCTATGTTAAACTAAGAGGGCTCAAGCAAAAACATATAGGCAGGGCATTATTAATTTTATGACTATATATTATCTTTATTGTATTAACAAAACAAAAAAACAATATATTCACCACAATAAGTAACTTATGCTTAATCAACTTAATCATTATAGGATGAATTTTTCTTAACGCGTACATTACATAATTTGTGTCTGATCGTGTTGCGTAATTAGAAGATCATAACCAATGGTCTAACTTTTGAGGTAAGTTATAAAGTTAACACCTTCACATCATTTTGTATTCTTCTACATGAATCTTAAAAAATTGCTTTAGGATAGGTATTCCAAATACAGTAGCAATCAATTATTGCATCTTCATATGCATCATATACAATAATATGATTGAAATAAAGCATACATCTAGTTTGCTTTGGTAAGCAGTAATTTCAAGTGCAATATAATCTATCATCCAAATTGGGATATACCTTAATAATGTAGTTGAATTCCAATCACATTCTTGGCCTATAATATCTATTTTAATATGTATAAAGATGGATGAAGGTTCGTTGTTTGCTTCAATATAAATATATTAAATGGTATTATTTGTATAGTTTTTGAAATTAATGACATGTATATTGGTATCATGTTTCGTCTTGCATGTGGTAAAGGAAATATGTCGTTTCTAGGAGAAGAAATTAACCAAATAGCATGTAGACATAAACGATTAACCGTTAGGTATATTGACGAAAATATTAATAACATATATAGCTGCGAAGTTATTAAGAAGAAGTTGAAGAAAGTATATACATATATATATATATATATGAGCATACAGGATGTATATATGTATATATTTTGTTTTTGAAGAATTCTTTAAGATCTCTTAAATTGGTTCTGATGAGCTAGTAGGAACTCTTACTATATATCGTAATTGCATGGCTTTTAGAGATCAATTCAACTAATTTGTAGTTAATTATGTAAGCATGGTCCATAAAATCACGAAATAAAATTACCCTTTTGCCCAAGTTGAAGTTAATTGGATGATGTGTGATCTAGTACCTCAGATAATTAATTAGCTTGCTCTGTCATCTTTGCAAAAGTGGGACTAAATTAAGTCTTCATTAAGCATTCATGAATTGGGGAACAGTAGCTTCCATTGGATGAAAATAATAACATATCATGATTAATCATAAAATATTTAATTATATATATGTATATATTGCAATAATTTTTTATTTATATTTGCACGTAAATTTATAATAAACATTTTATAATTAGTGAAAAGTGTGTGATTATAGTAATATCAATTAATTGTCTGGTTGATAGGTACACTATGTATATATACATATTTATATATATTTATATATTTAAGCTATGATTTAATAACACACGTACCTCTATAATTCTCCAATTATCCACAATTTCCTAACTAATTATATTAGCCATAGTTATAAGTAGAATACAATATATAATCTATCTAAATGTGTGTGCCGTCAGCTTTCTTTCATTTATATACATACATATATATATTATGTCACGATGGTAATATCCAAAGTTAATTATCTAGTGAAAATTATTATATATAATTAATTAAACAGATAATTAAGAAGGAATATACACGTATTGGGTTTTGGGTGCACATGTCACCAAGACCTAATTAAACTTCTTTTACTTATAACTTAGGAAATTTCTCAAGTGAACTCATTTGTTTGAGGGGTTCATGGAAACCCTCAAAAAAGTTATTTAATATGGATAAAAAAGTTAATTGATATGGAAAAAATAATATGATATATATGAAAAAAATTACCTAATATGAAAAAAAATTACATGATATGGAAAAAATTAAAATGAAAGGGTTCATGCATGAACCTTGTTGAATTTTAAAAGGGTTCAACTAAGTAGGATCCTATAACTTATTAATGGAATATATATATGTAATTATATATATGTATATGCATGAGTAGATTCAATATTGATCATATCCATTTTCCTGTACATATATGATTAAGTAACCCGCATGCATTTCCAATTTATTCATAGAAGGGAAAAAAGCTAACTTAATTTTCTTCTCCTTTTATCACAAAAAATATTAATAATAATAATAAATTATTCTGCTTTAAGAACAAACAATTGTTCATCACTTAGCCGATCAAAAGACCATATATTAAAGGGGCGTCATACACCAGCGTCATAGTTTTGTCAAAGATCATTAATTAATAGATTCATAATTGTGTGGTTAATTTTCATCATTTTCAAATTATGTAAAAGTTTAGTGAGGTGTATTCAATTAGAACTTTAAAATATTTGTATAGACTTTAATAGATTTTTATAAGTTTATAAAAGTATGCTTGACTTTTATAATTTTTTTTTTTAAATGATTTCATAGACTTTACGACTTTTATAAAATTTTTTAATAAGCTTTACAAACTCTGAACAATTTTCATAGATTTTCATATTTAAATATTTTTATATTATTTTATATAACTGTAAAAATTTATATACAGTTCTATCAACTTTTATTTTTAATTTTTTTTAGTATTCTTTCTTTAATTTTTAAATATAATATAAAAAAAATTAACAAAAATATTTAAACTTATACTTATATATTTTTTCACTTTAGTAAAAAATTCATTATTTTTGTACAGTGATATACTTATTTTTGTCACTTTAATAAAAAAAATTAAAAATATAAATATAAATTACCTCAATAAGCAAAAATTATTTCAAAAATAATAGCTGAAATTTATAATTAATTTCATTTGTTAGTAATTAAAAATATATTAGATACTTTATTTTTCATATCAAGCAAAAATAATGAATATAAATAAAAGTATAAAAAAAATAGTCATTTAGGCTTTTTGTTAAACCAATTCACAAATTTACACTTTGATATATTTATATATTAAAAAAATCTAGTGTTGCGTTTTTATAAAAAATAAAATATAAAAGTGAAATATTAATTATTACCAAATATATAATAAAGAGAAGAAAAAAATCCACAATAATTTTTTTTTGTTAGACTTTGGTTTTGCAATAGAGAATGAGATAAAAAGTGAGAATAAAAGAGACGAGAATGAAAAAGCTTCAAAATGATGTATAATATAAATTTAATTTGAGTTATTTAAAAATCTACAAAAATTTTGGAGAATAATTAAATACTTTTTATAGGCATAAAATTTTCATTTTTGATTAAAAAGTTTATAAAAAACTTTCATTTATAAAAATATTTAATAGTCATTGGTAAATTAAATACTTCATGACTTTATAAAATTTTAAAAAAATTTAATTGAATACTTCATAACTTTTACAAACATTTTAAACTTTTTAGAAGTCTAAATTGAATATTCTATGACTTTGTATATTTTTTAAAAATTTATATTCAATACACAAAAACTTTTTAACTTTATAAAAATCTTCTAAAATTTTGATTAAAAATTTATAAATATTTTTCAGTAAAAATTTAATTAAAAACATTAATGAAATTATTGCACCACAATAAATATTATTTTAGCAGCAAAGCTGTTTGATTGCTAAGGGTAAACTTTTCGGCGATGTAGATCAATTTCGCCCGTTGTTGATCGGGTTTCAGTAAAAGTTTATACGTAAAAAATTAAAAATTCATAGGCAAAGTTGTTGTGGACGAAATGATATCTTTACTGACCAAACTCTGATATCCTTATCAAATATCTCTAACAACAAAACAATTAGCCACTAAATATGATTTGGCAATTTATATATTTTTGTCCTTTAGAGCAAATTATTTTCGTCACCAAAAATTAATAAACAATCAGTAAAAACTTTTGAATGGCAATTAATTCGTCTCTAAATGACCCTTTGCATGCAGAGGCAAAAGACATTTCCTCGGCAAAGGCAGTTAATTTGTTATCAAATAATATCCTTGGAAAAAAATTATTTAGCGCCAAAATGATCTTCGTTGCTAAAGAGTAAAAACCATATATACAAAATCTTTTTAGTGATAAAATATAATATTAATAATAACATATGTTAAAATAACTGCCTCTAATTGATTATATGATTTATAATTATTAAAAATATTATTTGAATTTTTCTTTTAATTTTGCTTAGCTTATTAGGTAAAAATGCAACAAAGTATATAACATATATTAAAATAGAATTTGTGCATGTGTCAGGGCTATTTTAGTCATTTTGAAAATTTTGTGTCAGAACCTATCTCACTCTCTCGGCCTCTCTCTCAATCTATTTTCTTCTCCGACAAATCAAAAGGTTAGTTCTGGGTTGTCGACTTTTTTCTCGCACCTTCAATTGGTAACCAAACAGCAATAAAGAAAAAACAAAGAAAAGAAAAAAAAGTTCGGCGGATCCCAAGTCCACCACCTTTTTATTGCACTAAGATTATGGTGAATCCTCTAGAGTTCTTGGAAATACACCTAGATTCAATCCTAGTGTGAGCTTTACTTTCGTCCATCTACTGCCATTTTTCTTTTTCCTTTTTGTTCACTTCCAGATCTCCAACCCACCAACAAAACAACCAAATTCAGAATATAAAAATATCTTTACTTCAAAAAAATCACAGACCGGAGGAGCAAAAAAATAGAAGGAAAAAACCAAAACACAACACTAAATTCACAAAACCCAGATCTCAAATTGCTTAAATAAAGCTTTTTTTTTTTTTTTTTTCCTCACTATCTTTCTGGCTGGGTGTTCTTAGAATGAGATAGAGGGAGAGAGATAACTGCCTTTAAAGAAAGTTGAAGTGGAAGACGAAAACTGCAAGATAGAGATAAGTTTAAGGGAAGGTTCTAGAAGAAAGAGAAAAGATTTGTAGAACAAGGTGGGGTTTAGACTGCATTTGCAAACAAATGTGGCGGTGGGTAAAGAATACTGGAATGTCTAAGGGGGAGGGAATCAGTCGTATGCATGGCCTTGAGACTGTACAAGTCGTCTTCTTCCTTTTGTTGTTCATGGCTGCTGGAGTTGGTGGATTTGAAGTGGATCTGAGTGAGTGAGAAAATTTTCAAAATTACATGACATACCTCTCAGATGGGCAAAAAGTAACAGCATACGGACAGAACCTTCAAACGACTAAACGGTGCTAATTTTACCAAATATAACAGATCGAGATTAAACATGTTAAAAGTCCCAAAAATAAGAGACTACGGGTGAAAAAAAAGAAGAAGAAGAAAACCATTAAAACATTTATAACATGTGCTGCTCTAATAATAAATGTCACCATACTAATATAATAATAAATTTCAGCGTGTAGAAAATAGTGAAAGATGGAGTGGCAGTGGAGATGGAGGAGGTCACGTAAAGAGCCATATGTCATGAGCAGAGCAATTTTAAATTTATTGGAGCAGAGCAATTCATAAATTTATTGAAGATGTTTTAATATATATAAAAAATAATATTTACCATCGTTGATGATGATATAATTTTGGGACATACATAGCATGTTGCAATTTAATTGGTTAGTTTTACTTTCACATATTAAATATTTAAAAAAATACTCTAGCATTCCACCAATGAATCAAATACTGACAAATAATAAAATTTTAAATATTCAAAATATATTTAAATAAAATTTGACTAATTACTACCATGCTAGTTGGTTTAAATAAAATAGCATACCCTTTCTTTACATAAAAATATTTACACACACTGAGTCACTTTTGGTTTGTATTGAAAACTTTGCATATTACGCATGGCACCACCTTAGCAGTTTATCTTATTTATTTATTTATGTGCTATGTAAATTTAATCAAATACAACATCACAATAATAAATTAAAATATATAAATTTTACCTGTACATAGTGGTCTGTATGATGGTTATATATATTGTTGCCTAACTTGAAGGAGATAAAAAGGAAATAAAATAGTTTTAAGTAATATATACGTGGGCAACATTGATTTTAGCAATAATGTAAAATATATATATATATATATATGTTCACCAATCATAATGATTAATTGGTAGACAAAAAGGAAAATCAGATGATTTTTCGCTTGTGAGACAATTAAGCCTCCCTCTGTATGAGACTCTAGACATTTACATACTAAGATTAAATCACACGAAAATTTGTACCCACTTAGGTGTTATTCATTTTCATAGATACACTGATATGTTTTTATATATGTTATACATATACTATTAGGTAGGATAGTTGTAAAACTTGTAAGCTTCCTGCAGTTGGGTACAACTTGAAAGCCCGTGAGAGAATGAAAATTCAAAAATTCTTAGATAAATATATCAATTTTTTACTAAAATGATTCGAATACTTTTATAGGCTGACAGATTGGTCAATATGATCTACCATTCAGAATTACAGGTACACTAATTTTTACCTTATTATTTATAAATAAATAAAAAGTGGGAGAATGGAAACTATGGAAAAATAGCTGCAAAGTGCAAACGCAATATGGAGAGAGAGAGAGAGAGTTTGGAGAATGATGGAAAAGGATCGGTGGGGATTGGGAATATTGCACCTTCTATGCGCACTAAGAAGAAGAAAAGCTTTTTACCAAAAAAAAAGAAGAAGAAGAAAACGCACAAACACATATTTAGAATCCACACAAAGCCCGACTCTGTGGGCCCATTTCCGCCATAGCCAAGAACCATCCCCCACCTCAACTCCCTCACCCCAATCCCAATCATTACCATCAAGAATTCTCTTTTACTTCTTCTCTAATTCTTCAACATTTGCACCCACGAAAGTCCCACAAACCAAAAGTTTGCCCTTTTTCTCATTAAACCCGTTTCATAAAAATAAAATTAAAAACAGTTTTTTTTTTCCTTTTCCTTTTTCTGACTCTCCAACTCTTTCTAAAAGTGTGGAGAAACTTTGGCTATGGTGATGGGGGATTGTTGAGGACGTGGAGTTTGGGGTTGTTTCTGGTTTTGGTATAATGGGGAATTGCTGGTGCAGGTTGGAGCCTTCAGTTTATGGAGTCTCATCCAATGGGAAGTCAGGTTGGCATGAATAAAAGTTATTTTCTTTTTCTTTTTTGATGGTTTTTCTATCTGTGATTGTTATTGGGTTTGTGTTTCTGTTATTCTTTTCTTCTTTCTTTCCTTCTTTCTTTCTTTCTTTCAGTAGATTGAGATTAAACTATGATGCAAATGATCATACTCTTGTTTTTATCTGTGTTTGATCTTCTCGTATTATGGGTGGGTTATGTGTGTAATTCATAATTTCAATTGATGTAGAACCTTTTATGAAATTGAGAGTAAAATTCAGAATTTTAATAAAATCACAGAACATAAGATTAAAAGATTATATTTCTTTGCTCTGCTTTAGCTTCTTATTTTGCCTTTCCTGTTTTTTCGTTGGTAATTAAGTAAAGTAATAAGGTCTAGTAAAAATATCAGGATATCATTAATCTTCTGCAATCAGAAATGGAGAAAAACGAAGAAGATATACTTTTTTGTACACTTTTAAGTATTTGACAACTCATAAAGGTGATCCACTTACTTTTCCTATTTGTGAAGTGGAAAACTCCTCACGACTCCTCAGTATAGTGCGTTGATTCTTATCTAAGTTTCCATTGACTTTTTTAAAGAGATTTTATTCTTTTCTTAAAAGTTAACTTTTCCTTAACCCTTTTTACTAGGTATTTTTACATTCTTTTCCTTCTCATTTCCGTTTTTGGTTCAACAATAAATTTTTAGTTTTTTAGACTTTTCACAGTCCATATGGATTCAAGATCATGAAGTTGATTTCAAGAGTCATGCTTTTTTCTCTTTTTGTATAAATTCTCATATAGAAATAAATTCAGTAGTATTTTCAAACGTGCCCTCCTCTCACATTACAACCGAAACAAAAGCAAATTACCAAGTTAGTTTTTGTTTTTTATCATCTAATTGTGGTGTAATTTGCTTACCTCAAATGTTTGTTAGTATTAGTTAGTGATAGTTAGAGTTTGCTAAGCATCTCAAATAACTATAAACTTGAAGTAAAGAAAAATAAAAAAAGAAAAACACAATTTCAAATGGTTTTCAATTTTGTTTTTATGTTTTTCCCCCTCAAGTTTGTAGTTAATTGAGATAACTACCACTAACACTTGCAGACATTTGAAGTAAGCAAATTATAAAAAATTAAATAGAAAAACCAAAATAAAAAAAGAAAAACCAATGTGTTACCAAATGCCACCTAATGCTTCTAATTGTGTTTTTACTCTCTGAAGCAATGAGCTTCTTTAGTACTCTATATAGGATTGGTTTTCACCATGAAAGGATGAATTCACTCATTCTCATCTTTTTGTCAGATATTTGATTTTTGCTTTCTCATTTTACTTTTCAGAGTCTCCAAAAGATCAGAGCCCCTCAGCGAAACCTAGAAATGATGATAGAAAGTTACCATCAAATCCTGAAGAAGTTGAGAACCTTCGTCGTGATTCAGCAGCAAATCCATTGATTGCATTTGCATTCAATGAACTAAAGATAATGACTGGAAATTTTAGGCAAGACCACATGTTGGGTGGTGGAGGATTTGGAAATGTTTATAAAGGTTTCATCGCCGAGGACTTACGAAAGGGGCTTCTGCCCCTTCCAGTAGCCGTAAAGGTTCATGATGGAGATAATAGTTATCAAGGACATAGAGAATGGCTGGTAACTTAACGTTTTGTTTTATTAGTCCTTTAGAAGAGATTTAATGAAAAAGAAAAAATCACTATGCTTTATGTATAATCTCTCTCTATAGATAAGTTTGTAACTTTTATCAGATTCATTTATAGCTTTCTTCATTTATAGGCAGAAGTCATATTCTTGGGGCAGCTTTCTCATCCAAACTTGGTAAAACTGATCGGTTATTGCTGTGAAGATGAGCATCGGGTATTGATATATGAGTACATGGCTCGGGGGAGTGTCGAAAACAATTTATTCTCAAGTAAGCATTCTATTCTATTTTTCCTCTGTATTCTTATGACAATAATTTTAACAATGGAATAATTGAAAGGAAAAACAGTTTGAGAAATGTCAGTTTCCTTGCTATTTAAGCCTCTCACATATTTATTATCCTCTCATGACTTCGCCCTTCCAACATCAATTCTGTAACCCGGGCTATAAGATATGAAAATTTGTTTAATGACATTGCATGGTGTAGGCTTACCATGTTAAGATATTGATTGTTTTATGTGTTAAGGTTTGAAAGCAATTATAAAATGAGAAACAAGCATGATGATATCAGTCCAGCAGCTTGTTTAGATGCCATCAAAAGGTAAAGGTTTGCTGGAAAATAGAACTAAATGTTCTTGAATAAGATGTTGATAGATGGTCATTCAACTTGAAGCAAATCCTGGGAGAAATGAATTCTTTTGGTTTTGAAAGTGCATGAGACAATATCCCAAACATTTTTTTATGACAAAACTGAAGATTACAGTTATGTACACAATGTGATCTGAAAAGAAAAGTGTTGTTTCAAGATGCTATATGCTACTATGTTAACAAATTCTTTGTGTTAATATAGATATTTGGTTCGTGCTTGCAGGAGTATTGCTTCCTATGCCTTGGTCCATAAGAATGAAGATTGCATTTGGTGCTGCAAAAGGACTTGCCTTCCTTCATGAAGCTGAGAAACCTGTCATCTATCGTGATTTTAAGACATCTAATATTCTGCTGGACCTGGTTAGTTGCTCTGTATCTTCACTTATATATGAGAATCAACTAATTCACTTGAATTTGTTAAATATCTACTGTTGTATTATGACAATGACATTGGTAACGATAGTAAAACTAGTACTCTTCATACATTGCCCAGAAACTATACTACCAAGGGCAACATAGCTAATAATTTGTTGAGGACAAGTCCAGCATGAAAAAAGATAATTTCTTTGCTTTGTACTTAGTATTGCAGTTTCTTTTCCATGCCTAATACAGGACTACAATGCAAAGCTTTCTGACTTTGGCCTTGCAAAAGATGGACCAGTAGGTGACAAATCTCACGTTTCTACACGCATAATGGGGACATATGGATATGCTGCACCGGAGTATATCATGACTGGTAAGTCATTCCTAAACAGAAGGCCTTTCCGATCATAGTTAGATTGAATGATTTTCAGCGTTCAACATGTTTGACATTCAAACAAGTTAGTCATTTTAGATTCTCTGTAAATGAATGATTTCACCTTGTTGAAAGTATTAACATTCAAAATGACATAATCACAATCTATCGCTGTGCAGGCCATTTAACTCCTAGAAGTGATGTTTACAGCTTCGGTGTTGTTCTTCTTGAAATTTTGACAGGAAGAAAATCTTTAGACAAGTCGAGACCAGGTCGGGAGCAAAACCTCGCAGATTGGGCTCTTCCTCTGCTCAAAGAGAAGAAGAAAGTTCTTAATATTGTAGATCCAAGACTGGAGGGAGATTATCCTGTAAAAGGAGTTCATAAGGCAGCCATGTTGGCTTATCATTGCATGAATCGAAACCCAAAAGCCAGGCCTCTAATGAGAGATATAGTGGACTCCTTGGAGCCCTTGCAGGTCCCTGAAGAAGTTTCTGCTGAAAAAACTGGTCTGACTGTGATTAGCCAGATTCCAGGAGCACAGATTAAAATAGTAGAAAAATCACTGTATACTTGACATGGGTACTGTTTTGGTGTCAATAAGTTTCTTTCTCCAGTTTTGGAATAGATAGGTTTTCTTGTGTGTATCTGGAAAAAGGAGAAAGATATGCCTTTTCCTTTTTAATTTTCACCCACTCCTATCTAAGCGCGGTTTTGATGATAACTAGCAATTTGATTATTGTAGCAAATACGTAGTATATATCAATCTAAAAGCAGAGAATATGGAATTCGACCTACATAGAGAGATATATAGATAACAATTTTACCCATTTTCGGTTTTCTACTGGTTGTCAAAGTTGGTCATCGTTTAAATTTGATCATGCAATTTCACTAGCTTTGGTAAGTTTTGCACCTAGTCGACTAGACCACGACGTATTTTAGTTAATAGCATTGGTCTCTGATTGTGATTCCCAAGTTCAATTATAATTTATAAGCAAAAATCTATCTTAATTTTTTTCTGCCTCGAGGCAAATAAGATATTATGCGGGAAGGTTTGCTAATTAGTATATAAGAAAGAAAAAGAAGGATAGATAATTAAATAGCCAGCAACAACAATTTTTGAATTTTTCTTCCAAAAGGAAATGATCTCGATTGCATACGTCAACATGGCATATAATATAAATGGACAGAGACTTGTCCACCCTATCCTAAACTATTTCCCAAGTCCCGAGACATGGAAGGCACAATATTCAAAAACCAACCCGCCTTATCCTCCAACTGATCAACATGATCTTCATTGTTGCGTCAGCCTTACGCACATAAAGCCATGCATATGGCACCGTTTACACACGATGATATAGGCAACGCCCCATAACGATAGATAATGAATGCCCTGCGTGCATATCCCCTCTTGCTTTTCTTCTGTTTTTGTCTATGAATTATCGCTGTATATAAATATACGACTCTAGCTAGCTCCGTTAATTTCCTTATTACATGCAAGATTAATTGAAGCAATAGATATCGTTAAGAAATTAAACAAAAATGATGCGCCTAACATACGACACTACTCACGTCCCTGCAGGTGTAAGCAAGAAGAGCAGCACTAGTAATGGTGGAGTAGCAGCGTACGATGTTCCTCCAGGAGTGGAAATTCGGGGACGATACGATGAAGAATTCGCCAACATCCTCACCAAGGAGGCTGTGCAGTTGGTGGCAGAGCTGCAGAGAGAATTCAGGAATCATGTGGAGTATGCTATGGAGTGCAGGAAGGAAGCCAAAAGGAGGTACAGTGAAGGGGCAGTGCCTGGGTTTGATCCAGCTACAAGGTTTATCCGGGAAGCTGACTGGGTGTGTGCTGCTGTCCCACCTGCTGTTGCTGATAGGAAGGTGGAGATTACTGGGCCTGTGGAGCGCAAGATGATTATTAACGCACTCAACTCCGGAGCCAAAGTTTTTATGGTATCTATATTATCCGTGTGTGTGTGTGTGTGTGTGTGCATATATATACACACTAATTGATTAATAATTAATGTTTTGGTAGGCTGATTTTGAAGATGCACTTTCACCCACCTGGGAGAACCTTATGAGAGGGCAAGTTAATCTGAAGGAAGCTGTAGATGGAAGTATAAGCTTCCACGACAAGGCCAGAAACAGGGTTTACAAGCTGAACGACCAAACTGCCAAGCTTTTTGTCCGTCCAAGAGGTTGGCATCTGCCCGAAGCTCATATACTGATCGACGGCGAACCTGCAATCGGTTGCTTTGTGGACTTTGGACTTTATTTTTGCCACAACTATGCGAAATTCCGCGGGACTCAGGGTCAAGGCTTTGGGCCTTTCTTCTATCTTCCCAAGATGGAGCATTCAAGGTAGGTACAGCATACAAATTTTAAGTAATCAATACAATTCATCAAAACATTAACATTTATTGAATTATTTGATTGAGGGCGGGTGCACTGGTGCAGGGAGGCTAAAATATGGAACAGTGTGTTTGAGAAGGCAGAGAAGATGGCAGGAATAGAGAGAGGAAGCATCAGGGCCACCGTTCTGATAGAAACGCTTCCAGCGGCGTTTCAAATGGATGAAATCCTTTATGAACTGAGAGAGCACTCGGTGGGGCTCAACTGTGGAAGATGGGATTACATATTCAGCTACGTCAAGACCTTCCAAGCCCACCCAGACCGTCTCTTGCCGGACAGGGTTCAGGTCGGCATGGCTCAGCACTTCATGAAGAGTTATTCTGAGCGCCTCATCTGGACTTGCCACAGGCGCGGTGTGCATGCCATGGGAGGCATGGTATAGTTTATTCATTCACTGTGCATATAAAATTGAATTCTCAAAATACAATTGAACTGACACCTACAGACAATCAAACAAACAGGCTGCTCAAATTCCTATAAAAGACGACCCAGTTGCAAACGAAGCAGCTCTGGATCTGGTGCGGAAGGACAAGCTGAGAGAGGTGGAAGCAGGGCACGATGGAACATGGGCAGCTCACCCGGGGCTCATCCCAATATGCATGGAGGTGTTCGCGAATTACAAGGTGCAGAGGCAGGCCACGTACTCCCCTAACCAGATCGAAACCGCCAAGAGAGAAGACGCTGCGAAGCTGACAGAAGAAGACCTGCTGCAGAGGCCCAGAGGGGTTCGAACCATGGAAGGGCTGCGGCTGAACACCCGCGTGGGAATCCAGTACTTGGCGGCGTGGCTGGGCGGAGCAGGTTCGGTGCCGCTTTACAACCTGATGGAAGACGCTGCGACGGCGGAGATCAGCAGAGTGCAGAGCTGGCAGTGGATCAAGTACGGAGCGGAGCTGGATGGAGATGGCGTGGGAGTGAGAGTGAGCAAGGAGCTGTTTGGGAGAGTGGTGGAGGAGGAGATGGCGAGGATTCAGACGGAGGTTGGCAAAGATAAGTTCGACCGTGGAATGTACAGGGAGGCTTCCAGGATCTTCACCCGCCAATGCACTGCCCCTTTTCTCCATGATTTTCTCACCCTCCACTCCTATAATCATATTGTGCTGCACCATCCCCATCTCCATGGATTATCCAGGATTTGATTCCATTTTAGATCCTCATCCGAACCACCGCTGCTCTCTGTGCTTCTTAATTATGTTTTGAATTAATCGCTGCTGCTGCTGTTCTTCATAATTTTGGAATTAATAATCATACTCCGTCCCTTTTCATTTTCCATTTATATACATATAGATTGTATTGCAGTTTCTAAATGAAATTTTGATTTATTTATTCACGATTTCATCTCCTATAGCGAACGTTCCCTGCTTCTTGGTCTATTCCGTGAAATATGGCGTGGACTGTGGATGTGCACTTAATTTCTTCGCTTTGAAATGATTATAGTTCATCATAAAGTATATAAGAATCATTGTAAGTTTTTATTGACAATTATTACAATCCAAGCTTACTTTGATTAGAACAGACAATAGATCCTGGATGATCATTAGCATAAAACATAAAAGTACAAATTAAATATTTTCATATCTTTGTAATCAATATGTACATATATATATATATATATTTATTTGAAACAGAGTGAGTTCCGGTTTTATTATGATATTTAGACTCTGGAATCTGGATTATAAATTTTAATCAGAGTATTTATATGAGTATGTGGCTAGATTTACATAAACAGTGGTAATGCAGCTCTGATGCAATCAATACGAGTTTCAACATAGGAAAAATCAAAACTCCCAGATAACCACTGCCAATTATTCTAAAACTAAGAACTGATCAAAAGTTGTCATGGGGATACATATACACATGTGGAGACACGATTAAGCGAGGAAAGTCCACCGTACAACGATTTATTTTTATTTTTTTGTTAAATAAAAAATATATCTGCTCATAGTATCAAAGGCATCATACCATAGACTCTACGCCATACGGCACTATACGAAGCAATAACTAATCTATCAAGACTTGAATCTCAACTCTTAAACCTGTAAATGTGAAAGTTGAGCCAGCTATTAATTTCGAAGGTAATCTACATAAAATGACTGAATACATTTTGGTTGTGATTTTAATTTTATTTTTATGTTATTCATACCAACAAAATTATAAGTTTACTAACTTATAAGAATAAAAAAAAAAAAAAAAGACAGTTTTGGTTATTTGTCACTACTGATGAGCATCATCACTAGGATCTATGCTAATTAAGCAAATATTTATTGATTACGTTTACTTGTTTTAAATAAAAATTATAATCTAAACCCTAATAGTATCCTATTATTAAAGAATTTCTTTCAAAAATAAAAGATAACAATTGCTTTTATATGTTGATCAAAGACATCTACTTAAAGAACTTATTAAAATTTTACAAATATTTCATTGAAATGGATGAGTTTGAGTGAGGAAAAAAATGAAGAAGAAGAAAATAAAAATTTAGTTTGCTGAGAAAGAGAGAAAGAAAAAAAAGAAAAAGAAAAAAAATTATAAGAAAAGAAAAAAGAGCAGAAAATATAAACAGTTGACAATTTATCAGTAAATATACAGTACATTAGGACAGAAAATAAATTTTAAAAATAAAAATCAAATGTATATATAAGAGGAAAAACCAAAAGAAGCAGCCCAGATAAGGATTGGGGCTAGAGGCCCAAACAGGAAGTGATGTGTTATTAGACCCTGGGGCCTATGAATGGAGGGATGGAGTCCATTTCCAGAGACTTCTAAAAAACAAAGGGCCCAACCCAGAAAAAATGGAGTGCAATTCTAGAAGCTTCAAGTAGGTAACAAGTAAAACCTCCGCTGCTCTCATCTCATCTCCTATTAGAGCAAACCACGCCATCTTTATCTCCGCCTGCATTTCTTATCCGAAACCAAAACCTCTTTCTCTGTAAACCCTAAGCCCTCCTCTCTCAAGGCAAAAGAGAGAGTTAGAGTTAAAGATGATGGCGTCCACTTTCGCAGCTGGCTCCTTGGCTCCTCCTACAAGCGCTCGTCCCGGTCTCGTCGATGCCAAATTCCAAAAGCTTTCCTCTTCTTCCTCTGTTGCTTCAACCTCTTCCTTCGCTGCCAGGCGTAACCTTTTACTTAGAAGAACACCTTCTCCTTGGAGAATCTCCGCCATGGCCAAGGAGTTGCATTTCAACAAGGATGGCTTAGCCATTAAGAAACTCCAGGTCTCTCTCTTTTTATCTAACTACTTGTACATACTTCTACATCCAAATGATTGCATATATATTGGTTTTTAAAATTATTATTTATAATATGTCTATAATATGTTCCAGACTGGTGTAAACAAGCTCGCCGATTTAGTTGGGGTTACACTGGGTCCAAAAGGCAGGAATGTGGTGCTAGAAAGCAAGTATGGCTCCCCCAGAATTGTCAACGACGGTGTCACTGTCGCCAAGGAGGTATAATTTTATTATTCTAACAGAAAAATACTAATAGTAAACCAACCTGATTGCCATTCCCAATTCTTGCTAAAAGTGCAAAAAATAAAATAAAAATTCAATGTCTCTTTTCAAGGTTGAATTGGAGGACCCAGTGGAGAACATTGGAGCTAAATTGGTGAGACAGGCAGCTGCAAAGACTAATGATTTGGCCGGTGACGGAACTACAACATCCGTTGTTCTTGCTCAGGGTCTCATTGCTGAAGGTGTCAAGGTCAAGTATACTGCTTTTCTTTCTTTTCATTTCTCTGTTATGTGCCAACACTATTGACGACAAGTGTCCCATAAACTCTCCAGGTTGTAGCAGCTGGAGCTAACCCTGTTTTAATTACTCGAGGGATCGAGAAGACAACAAAAGCTCTAGTATCCGAACTCAAGACCATGTCTAAGGAGGTATGCTGTTACAATGTTATTTTTTGGTGCCTGCTGGTATTATCTATTTCTAATTTAATGTTTTTTCGTTGCTGTATGTCTGAATTGTTAGTTAATGTTTTTTCTCTGCTGTATGTCTGAATTGTTAGTGACATATTTCTTTATTGTAATGCAGGTCGAAGACAGTGAATTGGCGGATGTTGCAGCTGTTAGTGCTGGAAACAACCATGAGGTTGGTAATATGATAGCTGAAGCCATGAGCAAAGTGGGCCGGAAGGGTGTGGTGACCCTTGAAGAGGGAAAGAGTGCAGACAACAGTCTTTATGTTGTAGAGGGAATGCAATTCGATCGTGGTTATATCTCACCTTATTTTGTAACTGACAGTGAGAAAATGGCAGTGGAGTACGAGAACTGCAAGGTAAATTCTGACCTACACGTTCATATTCCTATTCATATTCTATTTTGTCATAGACTATACTCATCCTAGTTTTTCCCTACATGCAGTTGCTATTGGTAGATAAGAAAATAACCAATGCAAGAGACCTTATCAATGTTCTGGAGGATGCTATCAGGGGTGGGTACCCAATTGTGGTTATTGCTGAAGACATTGAGCAAGAAGCTCTAGCAACTCTGGTTGTGAACAAGCTTAGAGGTGCTTTAAAGATTGCTGCCCTTAAAGCTCCTGGTTTTGGAGAGCGCAAGAGCCAGTACCTTGACGACATTGCTATTCTTACTGGAGGTTAGTAAACTACTCTGGCAGTTCCTCCGGATATTAATATATATATATATATATATATATATATATTCTTCTGCCGTTCATGCTGACAGAGTTTACATTTTTTTGCAGGAACTGTGATTAGAGATGAGGTGGGGATCACCTTAGACAAAGCAGAGAAGGATGTCCTAGGCCATGCTTCAAAGATTGTTCTTACTAAGGATTCCACCACAATTGTTGGCGATGGAAGCACTCAGGAAGCAGTTAACAAGCGAGTTGCACAGATCAGAAACCTCATTGAGGTACTAACCTCTTCCTCTAGCTAAATTGTATTTCAGTTGGTTCCTTTTAGCTGAAGTGTGGCTTAATCAAGAGGATATTATCATGCAGGCTGCAGAGCAAGACTATGAAAAGGAGAAACTTAATGAAAGAATTGCAAAGTTATCTGGTGGTGTTGCTGTGATACAGGTAAACACTAGTTACTTATAGAAAGTAAAAATATGTTACTTGTTTTTTTGGGAGTTAACTTTTGATGTTTGTCATGTGTATCTTATATTATTTTATTAAGGTTGGAGCACAAACTGAGACGGAGCTAAAAGAAAAGAAACTGAGAGTTGAAGATGCTCTTAATGCAACAAAGGTATATGTTTACCAATACAAATTTTAAATATATATATATATATGTTTTAATGTTTACGAGTACAAATTTAAAAGGGATATATTTATTTACAAAAGGTTTTTTTTTTTTTTTTCACAATTTTCAGGCTGCTGTTGAGGAAGGGATTGTAGTTGGTGGTGGATGCACCCTGCTGAGACTCGCATCAAAGGTGGATGCCATCAAGGATAGTATTGATAATGATGAAGAGAAGGTATTAATCATCTTCTTTTTGAGTTTTGTCCTTTTCAATGGATTTGAGAATGAACGAGGTGTATGTCTTACTAGGCAATCGAATTTTGAACAATTAATCAAAACAAATCTGAAGAGATGTCAAGCTGCAGAACTTTCTTCTCTTTAGCTTTCTTGAAGTTTGTGATGTGAACACCTTTCTATAAATTTCAGGTGGGAGCGGATATTGTTAAAAGAGCTTTGAGCTACCCACTGAAATTAATTGCCAAGAATGCGGGCGTTAATGGAAGTGTAGTCAGTGAGAAGGTATAATGTCGTTTTCCTGCTTTTCGGTATTATGGTTTATTTGAAAAAAATACTGTGGTAAAAACTTGAGCCCTTTTATTTCAGGTGCTCGCTAGTGACAATTTTAAGTATGGATACAATGCTGCCACTGGAAAATATGAAGATTTAATGGCTGCTGGAATTATTGATCCAACAAAGGTTTGTTGTATTGAGTTTGTTATTCTTGTGTTGTCAAAATTAAGCTATTGTACTCTCATTTTCTCATGAATCGCTTGAAAATGATCAGGTGGTGAGATGTTGCCTTGAGCATGCTGCGTCGGTAGCAAAAACGTTCTTAATGTCGGATTGTGTGGTTGTGGAGATTAAAGAGCCAGAGCCTGCGACTATGGGTAACCCCATGGACAATTCAGGTTTGTGGATTGAATAATAAGTAGGCTATTCATCAGCTCGTTAGTGGGCTAAACTATCAGCTTGTTAGAAGTTAGAACTACTTAAAAGAGTATTTTAAACTGTCTATATTGCAATTTGACTAACTGCAATGTGTTTATGGTGGCAGGATATGGATATTGAGATCGATGAGCACTATTTGGCAGGGGGAGAAGGGTAGAATAAAATCAAAGACAGATGGTAGCAACGAAGCGTCATTAGATGGGGGGTTGAAATGGGGGCTGAATTTTTGTATAAATGCAAGATTCTGGAGAGAGGTTAGCTTTAGCTTGTTGTGGAGTGCACGGCGTATCTTTGTTTGCAGTTGAATGTACAATTATTGCAATGACTACAAACATTTTTGAGTGAAAAAAAGAAGGGAATATTTTTCATGTCATGAATGTGTATATTTTCTTGATGGTTTATTTTGATGGAGATGGGTTAAAAGGAAAGCGGATGGATGAGTAATGGATTTATTGTTTTTTTGCCTAAGATATCAATGATAAGTGGGTTTCTCAGTTTTGATTAGCGAGTGGCTCATATTTGAGTATGCGCTGTTTAGGGTTGTTGGATATAATATAGTTGTAGCAGCAATCGTTAAATGCAATGTGGTGTGGTGGTTCGATTTTTTTGAGTCTAGGGAAGAGCCTAATATCTATGACGTCGGGTGTAAAAAGGAGCCCTTGTCTTATAATCTAGGCATGCCTAGACGTTTATGAATCAAAATCAGTGTGTACTTTGTGGTGGTGGTATTCCTGTTCTGTTCTGCTCTGCTCCTTAACTAGTGTACCTATACTCTTTAATTCCACTTTCTAAAAAATATTGGAAGATAAATTTGAGTTTTAATTACATTAAATATAGCTTTTCAAATTTTTGATAATATATTTACAGTTTTTGTTTAAATTAAATTTAACTTTTTAAATTTTTAATAATATTTTTATAATTTTTGTTGATATATGTAATTATTATTATATTTTTGTTAACTGTTAAAGAAAAAAGATATATTTTGAATAAAGTCAACAATGATTGTAAATATATTATCAGAGATTTAAAAAATTAAATTTTATTTAGGTGAAACTTTAAAGGTTGTTATTGAAATTAATTTTAAATTTAATTGATCAATTTTCTGTTTATGTTAATAAAATACAAAAAATAAGTACTCGTAGGCTCTCGGATTGTTATAATTTGTTTTTTATAAATTTTAATAGTAAGTATAGTATTTTTTACTGTTTTTATTGTTTTCATTTCAACGTATTTTTGTAATTTTTGTCTTTTCTTTTTTCTTTTTAAAAGTTTGAAAAAAGAAAAGAGCATAATAGTTTAAAAATTGAAAAATTAAAAAAAAATTGAAAATTTTGCTTTGTAGATTTTCGAGTATGATTTATATAAAGTAATTATTATTTAGTATCATAAATTTTTTTAATTCTTATTAATATGAATCATATTCGAGAATTATTTCTACAAGATATACTTGTTTAATTTTTTAAATTCTCTGCCTCTATTTTTTTAAAATTTTTAGAGAGAAAAAATATAGACTGAAAAAAAAATCTATTTATGTTGGTGTTGCATATGAGAAATATGTAAAAAAAAATAACATTATTTAACGGTGAAAATACTGTAATAAAGAGTTAATAGAGAACATTTCTACTAATTTTAAAAGTTGAGAAATAAATTATGACAAATAGTAAACTTTACTATTTAATTAACATGGAGACTAGAGAGAGATATAGGCCGGGTGTCATAGAATAAAAAGTGAGAGGAAAAGGAAGTAGAGAAGGGGACAGCAAGTAGGAGCAAAGCAGGCCAAGTTTTAAAAAAGTGAGCATATAATATTTTATTTATTTTTGAACGAATGAAAACATTATAAGAGCAAAGCAGGCCCAGGCTAAAAAATTGGGCATATAATATTATTTATTTATTTTTGGATGAATGAAAACATTATAATAAGCACTTAGAGAAGCGACAAGGCCTAAAACCAAAACCGGAGTTGGAGAGTCAGAGAGAGATAGGCAATGCCAATATGCTGGTCGATTTTCTTCTTTTATTTTTTTGGTAAAACCATCTGCATTAAAGCACAAAATTTTTTCTTTCATGCATGTAAGCGTAAATGTAAATGTAATGTCATCTAAAAAAACAAACTATATATAAAGAGTTTTTTTTTGGGTGAATAACTATGCATAAAGAGTTGGCGATTATAGTTGGTGCCAATCTCTATCTCTCTCTATCACTTGCTTTTGGGAAACCTCTCCTTCTTCTTCACGCCGCCTCTCTCTTTTCCAACATTAACAAACACTTGCACTCTCTTTGCACTCCCTTTCTCTATTTTTCTATTCATAAAATACAATATAATATTTTTTGTTTTTTTTTTTTGGTTTCTGAATTCAAGTTTTTAGCCTTTGATGCGCCAAGGTCCTGCCTTTCTCACTGGTATGTTTTTTTGTTCTCTCTATCACTCCTTCTCATCTGCATTCTTTCTTTATTCATCTATTTTTATTTTTATGTTTTATCACAACGCTGTCTTTATTTTCTTCTTCTTCGCTTTTATATGAATATATTTGGAAAAAAAATATTAACTTTGTCAATTCTTGCCCGATCACGATTTCTTTTTGTTTTTAAGCACATTTGATTTGATGAAAGTGATCCAGTTTCCCTTGCATTAGCCGATTTATCAATATTTTGTTCTTAAAATAGAAAGAAAAAGTTCAATTGAATTCTTTTATCTATGAAGATGAATAGTTGTATTATGATATCTGAACTCTGTTTCGGGTTGGGTATTAATTTTTATTTTTTTTTTGATCTTGNTATTATGATATCTGAACTCTGTTTCGGGTTGGGTATTAATTTTTTTTTTTTTTTTGATCTTGTTCCTTACTAGTTTATAGTTATGGAGTTAGGATGGATGAGAAAATGTGGAAATGTGATTATTTTTATATTTTGGATTCTTAATTCTTGTTTGGAAAATGCTCTTTTATAATGGGGTTATGTTTCTTTTTCCATGAAGGGCTTCTGTGGATATTGAGTACCTAGTACAGATTGCACTGTTTACAGAAGGCATTCTTAGACATTTTATAATTTACAAATGGAAAAAGGGAGAACTGAATTAGAGTTCGATGAATTTGAGAAACTTCTTGGTGAGATACCAAATGCTACTTCTAGCAATCCACCTTCTGAGGATTCTGAACCTAAAAGGGTGTATTTGGATAAGAGCTTGTCTTCCATCTCTGTGAACTCTTACAAAGGGCCTTTAAGCCAGAAACTTCAAAACAATGGGAGGTTGGATGAGGGTAAAAACTTGCTGAGTAAAATTCAACAGTCACCAGTAAAAGGGGTTCAACCAGAGGAAACGCATCTCCCTGATGACCAATCCTTGACATCGGCATTTGCAGAATTGAGCTTTAACGGAGGAGTGAATGTGGAAGTTGGGAGTACGCCTTTGGAAAATTGTAGAACCGTACAGAACTATAACCTTTCTCGGGAATTCCAAAACAGTTTAAAGAAACAAACTTCACCAATACTGGTTGTTCCCTCTGTCCGACCACTAAATATTATACCTGGTACAAAAGTTAGCCAACAAACCACAAATTTGTCAAAAGTCAATATCGAAGAACTCAGTAGACACCAAGTTAATTATTTCCAGCCAATAGAAAATTTCTCTGCTGCTGTTCCAGTGGCTCATCCAATGCATGGCTTTCAGTTCCTTTCTAATTTGCCTGTTCCTGGGATGCAGTTCCCTGTAATGTCTGACCAGCAACAAGTATTTCTGGACTCACAATCTCGGCTTCCTTACCTTCATTCACAACAAATAAACCAGCATCAAATTAATTGGAGCAATATTGAAGAGGAACATTGTTATAGTACAATGCACCAGCGGTACCTGCAGCAGATGCATAATCAGCTGTTGGAGGGTCAGCATCTGGTGCCAGAAAATGTCAATTTTGCAAGCAAAATAATGAGTAGGAACCCAAGGCACCCGCATTTTGACATGCCACACTGTCACCAACTTGGACAATTTAACCAGGAGCCATTTTGGAACAATTATGCAATGACCCGGAGTTTAAACCAGTCAAATCCTCCATTTTCTTCAACAGATTTTAATACAATGGAAGTTTTGGACAAAGTGGGATTGCGGAGTTTCCCTGAAAAGATTCTAACAAGGTCACATGGAAAGGACACTTTTAAAGCTGTAAAGTTTGGCTCCGTTGGAGCAAATGAATCGCTTACTGATGTTGGTGAAAATAAAAAAATTCTCCCAAATGGTCATCTCCGGCACAACTTATCTACTCCAAGTGGTGGATACTTTCCGTTGGATAATTTGATTCCGTGGTGCTTATTCCCTGATGGTACTGACGTTAAAAGTTCTGATCTGAAGCCACTGCCTCAGAAATATAGCTCTCTGGATGAAGTCACTGGTAAAATTTATCTCATGGCTAAAGACCAGCATGGTTGCCGCTTCTTACAAAGAAAATTTGCTGAAGGGAACCCACAAGATGTTGAAAAGATATTTGATGAAATCGTTAACCATGTTGTTGAGCTTATGACAGATCCTTTTGGGAATTACCTTGTTCAGAAGCTGCTTGAAGTGTGTGATGAGGACCAGCAGAAGCAAATAATTCATTCAATAACTAGAAAGTCAGGGGAGCTTGTTAGAATTTCATGTGATATGCACGGGTTTGCTCTCTCTCTCTCACACACACACACACACAAATGCACTGTGCCTCTGGGTGCTTGCCATCGTGTGTTTGTCTTAATTTTTGAGCAACTATTTCTAACCATTTTCAGACAATTGAAATGAGCTTTCTTCCCACCTGCAGGACTAGGGCTGTTCAAAAAGTTATTGAAACTCTCAAGACACCGGAGCAGTTTTCCATGGTTGTTTCCTCGCTAAAGCCTGGTATAGTGACTCTAATAAAGAACATGAATGGAAACCATGTTGCTCAACGATGCTTGCAGTATTTAATGCCTGAATATAGTGAGGTAAGGGATATTAATATCTAGGTTTAATTTCTTTCTGAAGTTCACGTATAGAAGGAATTTTAAATGCTGTCTAGTTATCGCAGCCAAGCCAATCTAGCTTTAACTTGTCATTAAGAGATGACACCCTTGATTTACCAGGTTGCGAAGATTAAAGATTAGAGCCAATAGTACTTTAATTGTTGTGGAACTTCGCTTCTTAATCTGTTATCTAGTTTAGATTAAAGGAAGTATGTAGTATGAAATAAAAGATTGGTTAACAACTGCATTTTGCAGTTCCTTTTTGAAGCTACAACTACTAACTGTGTTGAGCTTGCAACGGACCGTCATGGCTGTTGTGTGCTTCAAAAATGTCTTATCCATTCTGATGGTGAGCAAAGACGCCGTTTAATCCGTGAGATCACTTCGAATGCTCTAATCCTTTCCCAAGATCCTTTCGGGTATTCTGTTCTTCCCCTTTCTTCTTGAAAATTTTGTTATAATTGACTATTTATTGGTCACACGTGTCATGTGGTTATTAATACCATTTCTTGGAGGTATTTGGTGCTAATTTTTTTAGCAGGTTGATAAGGGAATGTTTTTAACATGGTTAGTAATGAATAAAAGAAAAGGATGGCTGTTGTGGGATATATTTAGTCAATCATAAAGATCATGATGAGTCTTTTGTTTCTCTCATCTAGATATGGTGGTGGAATTAGTGAGATTCTTTTTCTTTTTTTCCCCTAGCATGGGTTCCATACCCAGCTACCCACCAACTATTGTAGTCTTGTGTATTTGATATAAAATAGAACTCCTTCTGAAATCCCTGTTAATTATTGCTATTTGAGCTTTGGAATGTATGCAGGAACTATGTTGTCCAATTTGTATTTGAGCTTCAGCTTCCATGGGCAACAGTAGATATTCTTGATCAGCTGGAGGGTAACTTTGGGGATCTATCCATGCAGAAGCATAGCAGTAATGTGGTTGAAAAGAGCCTGAAATATGCTGCTGAAGAATGCCGCAGGCGTATTATTCTGGAGCTTATAGATAATTCACGTCTAGATCAAATCATGCAGGATCCTTATGGAAATTATGTCATCCAAGCAGCGCTCAATCAATCCAAGGTTAGTGAATGCATTGTATCATGCCAACAGTTTTTGTAATAAAAATATTTGTACCTAAGAATGCCTCTGTATTTCGATTACATTATGAGATCTTCACTCAAACTTGGCTATTATAATCATGAGTTTTGGCAAAATGAGCAGTCACTTAACTTAGGATGAATTTTTTTTCTAGAGCTTTTCTTATTTTCTTTGAATCGTTTAGCATATTAGATCTTCCATGCAAAACAATGTCAAGTCGTGCATATTACCTATGTGCACTTAAAAGTGGTGTACGAGCATGTTCACTTTATATAATTATTTCTCTTTAGAAGTCATATTTCTGTTGAACCAGCCTTCAATGTTTTTATACACTTTTCTAGCATTTACCTACTATAAAGGCTAAAAAACTTGTGGAAATACACTAGCTAATGAAACCCCCTTAATACAGATTTTCTGATTAAACAATGGGGCCAAAATGGGTCTATTATGTGATGAAACTTTATCAACTTGGTAATATCATCTATTTTGCATTTCTAGTGGGAAATTCAATTACTGATCTTATAATACCGAGTCCAAGATTTGAGAGGGAAGTTGTCTTTCTTGTTGTAACAAGTTTTAAGTCATCTGTGCTTGTTGAACAGGGTAGCCTTCATGCTAAATTGGTGGATGCCATAAAACCCCATGTTCCTGTGCTCCGGACTAGTCCATACGGGAAGAAAGTCCTCTCTAGCAATAGTTTGAAGAAATAATTTATGGGTTTGATTGCGTACTTTTTTTTCTCTCTTTCTGTTTCTTTATCTTTCTTCTTGATAGAGTAGCAAAGCTCCTTCTGTTTTCATTTCATTTGAAGGCCAATGCAAGTTATGTTTCTCTGTCCGTTTTCTAAAATTCTTAGGTTCAATAGCTGAAGAGAATGCTGTAAGATCTGTAGCAAGCAGTTGAAGAGATTGCGTAATGGGTTTGGGATTCAAGATTTGAAGCTTAGACCTGGAGAATGCCTTCAACTGCTAGCTGAAGAGATGAATATCCAAGTCTAGTTGTCAAATTGTCCTTTTGGGTTAAAGTTTTGTTTAGAAAATTTTAGAGCATGATGCAGATCCACATGCTTGTAGATACCAAATTTGCCTTTTTCAGGTTGTTTTTGTTTTAGGGGAGCATTGAAAATAAAATAGATGAGAAAATAAAAGATTCTTTGGAGAATTGGAATGGGTTTTGACTGAAGTCACAGCTGATATAGTGGTTTGAAAATAGAGATAGATATAGAGAAGCTTTATAGAGGTTTTTTTTGTTTTTTTTTATAATTCCACATTCTATTTAATCGTATTTGTATATCTTATGTCTACAAATGAGGCTTGTCTTGTTGATTTGTTTTTGTATTTTGAATAGCAGCAAAAATTGTGAATTAGGAAGTTTTATTTTGTAGCCCTTCTTTTATTCTATTGAAAAAAAAAAAGTTATGAGATGGAAAACATCCATACCGATATGATCCAAGCATATAGTAAAATGTTATATATCAGCGGCAAATGCGCTATTGATAATAAATTATTAACAATGCTTTATCTTTCAAAATTGTACAGATAATTGCTTCATAAAAAAATTCTTTCTATATATATATATAAATAATAAAATAAAATTATAGGAGGACTCTGCCCTAACAGTTTATGTGATAAATATTAAAATATGTGAGTTTTAGAAGCTCCTGTTTAAGTTCCCCAAATCCAATGTTTATGCAAGCAAATGAGGAGACAAAATTAATTATCAAGTATTTCTCAATATTGATTATATGATAATAAATGGTCATTGTATTTTTGTTGAAATTGTTATAGAATATGATTTATTATTAGAGTGCGCAGCATGACTGGATCAAACTACGATGCTCATTTGTGTTTGTGTAGTGTTCATATTAATTTATTTATTTATGAGCAACTTTTGTGTCAGCACATGTTTGTGCAAACCTATTTATATCCAAACAAACATATTTATTTATATTTTATTTAAATTAATATATTATAAAAGTATATATAATAAATAATATAAATATAAATATACTACGATTAATTAATTTTATAATTATTAAACGATTAATATTTACATAAAATAAAAAAATCATAATTAATTACATTATTTTAAAACAACCAACAATTCTAAATAAATAAAAGAATGTTAATGAACAATTAAAATTTTAAATGAATATTAATTAAATAAAATATTATATTGATTAATTTGAAAAATACAAAATAATAAAAATATAAATAAATTATATTATTTATTTATTTATAAATTATTCATGTTAGTTGTGTCACGAGTTCATGCCGTCTGATTTTATCATAGACTCGTACTGTATTTAGTCTTGGACTTTGTGTTTGGCATATAATAATTTATTTTGTATTGTGTTCAATTTTAACGTATCAAGCTTTTATGATTTTTGTGCTCGATCATTTTACACCTAAATTACCATCATTAATCATTGAATATAAAAAATATGATTATTAAAATGATAGGCTAAGCAATAAAAAGAATGAAAATATGATTTGCCATTTTTAGTTTACCAATGCTATATACTCCACCTTATCAAAGAAAAACCCTATATACCCTCATCGTAAGATATAGGCTAGGTAGTAAATCATAAGTGAGAAATTAATGCATTGTCAATTCAATTGCAGTGACAAATTGATATTGCAAGTTTGCAACCATGGTAAAGATAGAAGGAATGTATTTCTGCATGATGAGAAAAATGAAAATTGTCACCAATGAAGGCAGACCACGCTGGTTAAAATAAAAATAAAAAAATATATTGTAAAATTTGGGTCAAGACGCCACGTGGAGTGACGTGGTTGAATTGCATTAGAGCCACTAGTCGTTGAACTCGAAATCTAAACCTTTAGTTTGAGAGCAGAGATATGGTATGGATCAGAGTCCTTCTTCTCCCTGCGTCTCTCAAGTACCGTACACTGTTGCTATTGCCTCCGACGTTTCACACAAACTGCTACCACAGTAGCAACAACAACAACAACAATGTCTTTAGCTCCTACTCATCCATCTCTCTGTTCTTCACCATCACTGCCAAGAAAGCACATCCCAGCTTCGATTTGCCATACCAATAAGCTGTGCTTTTTCTCAAAAAATTCTTCATTTCTCACCACCAGTACCAGTTCAAGCTGTTTTCTGAGTACCCAGTTGTTAAAACGTGCGGTTTTCATGGTAAAAGCATCGGAAACTGAGCCCAAGTCCCAGACAACAGAAAGTGATGGAGAAGGGGGGGAGCAAGAGCAAGCGTATGAAGAGTATGAAGTAGAGCTGGTGCAGCCTTATGGGCTGAGATTCGCAAAGGGTCGCGATGGTGGAACTTATATTGATGCCATTGCGCCCGGTGGATCTGCTGACAAAACTGGACTGTTCACTGTTGGCGATAAAGTACTTGCAACCAGGTTTGGTTAATTTCCTGTTCAATCCACGAGTATAATCTATTCTTGCATTTTATGGAGGTTTGTTTGTTTCCATTATTAAGCCTGGGTGCTTCACACCTTTGCTTGATGAAATTCTACTTGTAAAAGGATTTCATACTGCTTTAGCTACTCCACTTTTAATATGTATTGTTATGGAACTTTTATCCATCATTGTCATCAAAGTTGCTCATGGGCATGCACTTGTGAATTTCGTTTAGATGATTGGGATTTGTGAAGTGACTCTTGGGGATTAGGAAATTAATGTCTACCAGCTGATGATTGGGATATGAACCTGTTGTTTAATTGGTGTCAAAATCATGATTGTTTTCATTTCATGTGTGAGTTATATGGATATATATATATACACATACACATACACACACACACACATATATAATATAGTTAAGCTGTCTCGTTTGCTCACTTTGATCATCAATAAAATGTATGGTTGAGAATGTGACCATAAAAGTTCTAAAACACATGCAGTGCAGTTTTTGGGGAAGAAATATGGCCTGCTGCAGAATATGGGAGGACAATGTACACCATTCGTCAGAGGATTGGTCCTCTACTCATGAAAATGCAGAAGAGATATGGTCGGTTCATATCCATCTCCAACACCTGGTTTTTGTTTTACATTACTTGATCCCTGTCAAATCTGATCATCAAGTAGAATCTGCAAGCAGATTGGACAACAACAAATTCAAGATTCTGGCGGCCTTGTAAATCTAAGCTGTTAGCTTTTGTTTGCTTTGCAGGGAAGTTGGAGGAAACTGGTGAATTAACAGAAAAGGAGATAATCAGAGCTGAAAGAAATTCTGGTGTCATTAGCAACAGAGTGAGGGAAATTCAAGTGAGTATCTAGTTTTCCATCCCGTGAATAGTGATATTCCTCTTGCATGTCTATAACGTGTAAAATCATTTCAGATGCAAAACTACTTGAGGAAGAAGGAAGAGAAAGAACGCAGAGAAAGGGATCTTCAAGAAGGGCTGCAGCTTTACAGGTACCCCGGAAAATTCAGCTTGATAGAGAGACAACATTTTCATTTTGATGACCTCCTTTCAGATTGACAATCATGATCAAACACACAATTTATATTTCTCTTAACTGCAATAATCAGAGATTAATTCTGAGTACCTTTTCTCTTTTAACTGGTTGACAAAAGGAATGCCAAATATGAGGAAGCATTGGAGAAATTTGAGTCTGTATTGGGATCAAAACCAGATCCAGATGAATCTTCAGTAGCCAGTTACAATGTTGCCTGCTGTTATTCTAAGCTTAATCAGGTATGACTCTTGTTTGTTGTCAAATTTTGACCAATATGATAGTATATTCTCTTATTGTTATTGCAGTATTTTGTTAAACGCAGATGCCACCTGCATGGTTGCAATTAGAATGGGTGTATCATGTTTCCATAGTTTTTGTTAAATCTATATGTTCCAACGTCTTTCTTGGTTTTGGCATGGCCTACACCTACTTGTCAGGGATTTTTAAGGTTGAATTTCGAATAAGAAATAACTTTTAGGGTGTGACAAAACCAAATTATCCACCATGCCCCATTTCAGTATCTATCATTCTATCTGATTTACAAAATACAAATAACTTTTCAAGCCCCAAGGGGCTTCTTATATTGCTTGTTCATTTTCAAAAAGGTAAAAGCTGGACTATCTGCCCTTGAGGATTCTTTGCTAGCCGGATTTGAAGACTTCAAGGTACATAATGGACCAATGTTTAAGAATTTGGCCATCCCTTGTCTGTTTTTCTAATAATGAAATAGAGCCACTTTTGAAATTATAACTACCACTGTCAACAGAGAATCCGTACAGATCCCGACCTGGCCAATGTAAGAACGTCTGAGGAATTTGAACCTCTGTTGAAAAGATTTGACGAATCATTTATCAATGAGAGTGCCATCAATGCCATCAAATCTTTGTTTGGATTCAACAAGAAATAGAGCCAGGAACTCACTTCCACAAAATAAAGGGACTTGAGCTGCAGTGTGTATAAGCTCCACAAGTGCTGGCAAAGGGCTTGGCTAATGACTAAGCCATCTGGTGCTTAAGAGAAATCGGTTTCACCGATATGATTTGGTTCATGGCCTTGCTTCTGAATAAGTTTTTGGAGAAATTTATTTGGTTTCCCTATTGTTGTTTCTTAACTCAATTTTTTTTCTTCTTATTTTCCAAATAGCATCATTTATTTGTATTTTGAAGACATGGAAATGATAGTATACTAAATATTAATAGAGAAAAGAAGTTTCAATTCGAACCAACACTTTCTGTACTGTGGACTGTTGGACTTTTGATGATGTGACCGAGAGCCTATCAAACAGAAATATTAGTTACTCTTTGATCTTTGCTTGATGTGTGTCTGAGAATGAAAATAATAGAACAAAAGAGAACAAGTTTTGTATTCTTGCACACAAGTGCTTTTGAGTTTGAGCAAAAAAGAAGAGAAAAATGGACTTTAGCATTGTATTCATTTTATTTCATAAACTTTATAGAGAAATTAATGACATTTTTTTTTTTGCATTAAAATGAAACAAAATATATTTGAATTCCTAATGGATAAAATCAACTTATCTGTCTAAAATTGACACTGTGGGTGCTTCACAATTATATCCATGGTCTAACTAAATGAAGAATGGGTAAGTGAGAGTACATATGTACTGAGCCGTAGTTTGCTATTTGTAAATATTTACTACTCTCAGACATATATGAGTCCGAGTATGAGATTTGAATGAGAACTTTCTGATGCGTGTCGTAAACACCAAAATTAATTACTGAATTTAAACACTACTGTAGTAGCAGCAAGTTCAGGTCGATTCCACAGAGACTGATAATCAAACTCGATCTATTCCAATTAAAGTAAAATTATAAAAACAAAAGGAGGATTTTATGTTGGGAAGTTCAATTATTAAAGCAAACAAATTAATAAGTATTGAAAATAACAATTGGAGAAAACACTGGGTCAGAATATCTTCAATTACTAAAGAACAGGTGATCACAGACAAAAATATATCCAAAAAATAATCATTCAATGTTGGATTGAATAAAATAGCACGGCCAATTTTATTCTAACTTTCACAATTAATTAATTTAGATACGATCGTAAATTAATCCTAATTCTGGAATATCTAAACCAACGTGATCTAAATCAAGTCAGAAAAGCATTAAGAACAAGATCATCCAACAATAAACAAGTCCTACAAACGTTGTAAAACTTTAATCTATCTTGTGTTCTCCTAAAAATTTAACAAAAGCTTAGCATGCAATTATTAAAATCAAAGTGCTACTAAACATAGAACATTCAATACGATTAAATTCCTAATTAACAAATACCCAATCCACAAATAATTATAACGGATCCAAATTATAATCAAAAGAGAATTGAATAATAAACAAATAAATTGGAATAACACAAATTGAATAATTAAACTTGAATTAAACCTTATAAATTAAGTCTCACACCTTATACTTTAGTAATGAATAATACTCATACCCAAGAGAGAGATTTAGCTACTCATAATTGTTAAAAATCTCAATTCTTTGTTGTTTTTGCTCTAAAAACGGTCATCCCCTTTACAATAATGATAAAACATATTTATACTAAAACCTAAGGCTAAAAATCACAAAAACGCGTACAAAACGCTCAGATTCACGCCCATCCAGGCGCTTGGGCATTGCACCTGGGTTGCACTACCTTACTGCCAACGTCCAGTTAATTACGGTTTTGCCACTGCTTCTTCATTTTTCATCTCTTTAAGCTCAAATCCATCTAAAACATAGAAAAATATAGATTAATCCATTTTAAATGAATAAAACATACTCAAATCAAGTATTAAAGTATATAAAATATATATAAATTGTATCTCATCACTTTCCTAAAGCAAAATCTTGCCATTTCCTTGGACTTTACTTGTCTTAGTCATTTCGAGATAATTTTGGACATTTTGAGATAGTCTTAGACGTTGAGATCATCTTGGCAAATTAAAGTGTTTCTCAAACATTGATATTTAGCCTAGCATTGTGATTTGTCTCGGACCTCCGTGAGCTTGTCCCGAATTAATTTGGAATTGGAAACATTGTCTCAAACAGGGTTAGCTCAGCTTAGTCTTTTCGTGTGTGTATGCTCAGACATTGTTGTCCTGGCATTGCTTGTGTCGAACACCTTTGGTCAGACATGGTTGGTTCAGGCATTGTTTTCTCATCTTTGTTGGTGTTGGACATAGCTGCATCGAACATTTTTGTCTCAATCAAAATTTGCATGCTCAGATCGGCAACGCTCATTTTGTGTACAGCAAAATTGCAACCTTTCAACATGGACAGAATTTTGACTTTAGATTGATGGCTAGAATGCATGCATTTATTTTTACTCTAAGGAAACAAGAAGTTAAAGTGCCCTCTTCACCCATATGCTACCAAAGCAAAGAGGAGAGAGCTAGGGACTAGGACCGGTAATGGGAATGGGGATGGGGATACTCTGTATTCTATTCTTTGTGAGTGTGTGACCTTGTGTTTGTGGACTCGCTTTCTTCATGCTGATATGATTTTCTCAACCTCCATTGGATGACATCTGCCGAAAATAGCGGATTTCAATAGTCAATACTATATTACTTATAAGTCAATGGATGGCAGTCTCAAGTTGGAAAATTTGTGGGGAACAGACGGAGAAAAAAAGCAGCCGATATTCTCCATTCATTTTAAAAAATTAGCAACAAAGTCAAGCATCACTTTTTAGTTGTCCATATTCAATGGATGAAGCAAGCCAAGACAAGCCAGTCACCAGTCCAGTCCATATCTTGCCCCATAATTCAATGGATGAAGCAAGCCAAGACAAGCCAGTCACCAGTCCAGTCCATATCTTGCCCCATAATTTTCCAAACTAATAGTACCACCACTAACACCGACTTCAACTCCTCATATTCCATTGATGAGCATGTACTATGTTATATGTATATATAGCTATTAAATTAAAGAAAAAGAGACCCACAAATAGAATACAATGCCTAAACTAACCCACCTACTTGCACTGCTTTTCTTCTTCTCCTTCTTCTTCGCCCCTTCTCTATGTTGTTTTGAAGATCAAAACCACGCCCTTCTCCAGTTTAAATCATCCCTAATCAGCTCCTCTAATGATTCACTACTTAGTTTGGAGTCGTGGAAGCCCGGTTCAGATTGTTGCTTTTGGGACCGGGTCATCTGTACTTCTAGTTCTGGCTCAGATTTAAGGTCTGTGATTGCTCTACAACTTGATTCTCTCATTACCATGAAGTCTTCAGAGTCCATGATGGTGAGTTCGAGTATTTTGAAGCCACTCTTTCTCATCAGGAGCTTGGATTTGCTTGACATCTCCTATAACAACATACAAGGCGAGATTCCTGGGAATGAGTTTGCTAATCTCACCAAATTGGTTCACCTCGATATGAAGAACAACAACTTCAATGGCTTCATTCCACCACAAGTTTTCCACTTGAAGTATCTGCAATATCTTGATCTGAGCAGCAACTTTCTGGGTGGCGTTTTAAGTCGGCAAGTAGAGTCTCTTCAGAAGTTGAGGATTTTGAAGTTGGATGGAAATCTTCTTAGTGGAAGGGTTCCTGGTGAGATTGGAAAGCTCTCAAAGTTACAGCAATTGTCCCTTAGGAGCAACAAATTTGATGGTGGAATCCCATCTTCGATCATGTATTTGAAAGACTTGCAAGTATTGGACTTGAGGGACAACAATTTCTCCATGGATATTCCTTCTACGATTGGCAATCTGTCCAACATCACCAGTTTGTCCTTGAGCAATAACGGGCTGACTGGAGGAATCCCATCATCGATACAGAAATTGGAAAAGCTAGAAACCTTGCAGCTGGAAAACAACTTGCTGAGCGGTGAGATTCCACCATGGTTGTTCAGTATTAAAGGCCTGAAGAAATTGTTTGTTGGAGGAAAAAACCTGACTTGGAATAACAATGGGAATGCAAAGATGGTACCAAAGTGCAAGCAGCTTTCACAATTGTCTTTGAAATCTTGTGGCCTTGATGGAGAAATCCCAAACTGGATTTCCACTCAGAAGAGACTGGATTTTTTAGACTTGAGCGAGAACCAGCTAACCGGAACATTTCCACAATGGCTCGCCAAGATGGAAGTCGGCAGCATTTTACTGTCAGATAACAAACTTACAGGACCACTCCCACCTCGCCTTTTCAACTCTCTAAGTTTATCAGTCCTTTCCCTGTCTCGGAATAAATTTTCTGGTAAACTACCAGATAACATTGGCAACGCCACTGAGCTCATGATTCTTATGCTGGCTGAAAACAACTTTTGGGGAGAAGTTCCCAAATCCATCTCCAACATATATCGCCTCCTTCTATTAGACTTATCGAAAAACAGATTTTCTGGAAACAGTTTCCCAGTTTTTGACCCTGAAGCCTTTCTGGCTTACATTGATTTCTCATCCAACCAATTCTCAGGTGATATTCCAACTACCTTTTCTCAAGAAACTAGAATTCTGGCATTGGGAAATAACAAGTTTTCCGGCAGATTGCCTAGAGACATGACGAAAATGAGCAATCTTGAACATCTAGATCTCCATGATAACAAACTCACAGGTGAATTACCAAACTTTCTTTCTCAAATCTCCACCCTTCAAGTTCTCAGCTTAAGAAACAACTATTTCAAAGGTTCAATCTCAGATGATATATTCAATCTTAGTAACCTCCGGATACTTGATATCTCAAGCAACTACCTCACTGGAAAAATCCCTGCACGTTCGGGACATCTTGCTGGTATGATTGATACACCGGATACAATTTCATATATTTCTGATCTTTTCACCTTTGCCATTGAATTCAACGACTTGATTGTGAATTGGAAAAGATCCAAACTAGGTCTCTCAAGCCGCAGCCTCAGCATCTACTCTTTCTTAGACCTATCAAAGAACGAACTCTCTGAAGAAATTCCAGTCTCATTGGGTGAGCTAAAGGATCTCAAACTTCTGAATATTTCATATAACAATCTATCTGGCAACATACCATCAAGTTTCGGTGATTTGGAGAGTGTAGAGAGCTTGGACCTATCTCACAACAAACTGTCTGGTCCAATTCCAGAATCACTTGCAAAACTGAAAGAAATTTCTAATTTGGATGTAAGCAACAACATGCTCACTGGTAAAATCCCAGTTGGTGGCCAAATGGACACAATGGATGATCCAAGCTCTTATGCCAACAACAGAGGACTCTGTGGAATGCAAATACAAATTCCATGCGAGGAAGAACTGCCGCCCCACCAAGAGGAAGAGGAGGCAGACAAGGCATGGTTCTCATGGGAAGGAGCAGGGATTGGGTACTCAGCTGGCTTGCTCTCGACTGTGGGTATCATATATTTGTACAATTATATTTACCCCCCAATTGTCCACATACGAAAAGCAAGGCGAAGGGTTTAAATTTTCAGGGTATCCTACTACCAATAATGCCACCCATACTCTGCAAAGAGGCTTAAAGGCTAGCAGGAGTGGAACAAGATAATTAGCAGGAGAGGACCAGTCTTTGTATTTTGTTCTCAATAGCCTTAGCAGGAGAGGACCGCTCTATGTATTTTGTTCTCAATAGTCTAGGCTGTAAATTTGCATTAATTTTCCCATCAGTTTTAATGTTCCCTTAATGCATATCCATCATGATTCCAACAATAGACAAGTGCAATATGAGTGATAAAACACCAGTCTAAATGATGAAATAACCATTTTATTATATAAAGATTTTATCAACTCATCTTGTGTAAAATAAGAGTGATTTCAACATAATGTTAACGATTTTATATATAAAAACAAAAGTAAACATCTATACTGAGTGCTCATGAACAAGTCTTCTTCGACTTTGAGAGCAGGTGCATTAGGTTGTATGAATGGAAACCAGACTTCAAACGTGATGCAGCTCCAGGAATTTACTCCAAATTAATTTGTCTTTGTATCGCCTACTTTAAAAATTTGCAGATGTGAAAACCAATTGAGAAACATCATAAAATAACGCAGATGCAGCCTCTAATCTCCTCACCTTCATTATCACTTTCTTCTGCTTCACTAAAATAGACAAGATAAAAATTTATCAAATAAAAAATGAATGATCCATAATCACTTAATTATGCAGAGAATTATGGGTTTGCAATACCAACTTTGTCATTAAGGCTACCTTTTGAATCTTAGTAAAAGAAACAACAATAGTTTTGAGAAACTTTCTCATTTTTATCTAACAAATATGATATTTAACTATTTATAAGTACTGGGAATCCAACCATAAAGAAATATCTGTAATTAAAGAAGGGAACATGAACTTTTTTTTCTTTGGGTATAATATATAATTAGCTTTATGTTCAAATGAGTCTCCTAAAAAATGTCTTCCACAAAATACAGAAGCAGATCTACCCTAATAGTCAGTAAGATCTATTACTTTTATTCACATGTTTCAAGCATTATATAGCCTTACCTCTAGATAAGAAAGATTAGAAGTCTATACCATGCATCAAAATATTATGTTTTAATAGTTTTAAGATTAATCTATGAAATTATTCAAAACTTTTCCTCTCCATCCATAGAATTCCAATGAAATTGGGTTCCTGAAATAATGCAATTGAAATGATTTGTTGATCATCTGATTGACAAAGTATGAAATGTAGCATATGCCCCTGGCCTTGCCTACAAAAAAAAGCCATGAAGATCCTCCAATTTCAAGGACAGCACAAAAAGTGAAGAAATACATTCCCTCTGGAGTCCTGACGGAGTAAGTCACGAAGATGTTAAATCAAGCATCTCAAAGGAAAAAAAAGTTCCATGCTTATTGTTCTATGACCCAAAAAACCATGATTTAGCCTTGTTGAAAAAATGGGTTCTAAAACGTAATTCAAAAATCACTATATGACAGGGTGGCTGTAATAGACAGAGAGTACGCCCTCAGAGTGATTTTCTGACAATGTGTTCTTGGCATCTAACACCCACCATACTAATCAAAAGCCCAGATCACCACAACTTTAATCTACTTAAAACAAGAAATCTTCTAATAATTCTTCACATGTCTGACCAATCGAGATAAGAATGCAAACTGAGAAACTCTTAAAACATTGAAGAGATATGAAAGCACCTAAGGAACCTTGAATAAGGGAAGTCTTTTGCATTGAGAACCAAAGTGAAGAGAGACAAAAGCCAAGTAAACCTATTATATACAAATATTCCTTTATCACAATGCGCACAACCATTGGTTCTCATGCCTAATATAGTCCTACTACAATTCTTTTACAACTTTTGATCCATCAACCTCATCTTATAATTTTATATTTTTTTATATAACATATTAACTAGTAAACCAGCCGTTCAAAATGCAACTCTTAACTTTCACTTCACAGACCAATCAAAGAAAAAAGAAAATATCTTTGCACTATTTCAATTCAAATTTTCACATACTTAGCACAAAAATTGATCCAGAAGTTACTCTTTGTTGGGAATATAGTAATTTAGAATCATCTTCACAACACTTGTAACCTTGGACATTTCCCATCTACAAACAATGATAAAAAAGAATGAAAAAGAAGTCGTTTCTCCGTTTGGATTTTGATGCAAGCTATTTAAATAACCATAACAAATTCTCTCTTTTCGAGAACCTCAAAATTTAAGTTTTTACTAATGAGATTAAATTTGTAGCATTTACAGCTCACCGAGGACAACCCAAAAGAGATTTATCAATTTAATGTTAAAATGGCCAATTGTAGGAATCATTATTGTTGAACATAATTGATTAAGAAATGCCAAAGAAAGCAAAAAGCAGAAAAAGCTTGCACACACACACACGCACAGAGAGAGAGAGAGACCTGGATTCAAATTCCCTGATTGCAACAAGCTCTTTCCCTAAAAAATCCATCCATTGTACTCTCTTCTTCTGCCCCTCATTTGGAGAACCAGGGCCTGAATTAGGCTTCTTGAGACTACTTTTTCTGCAATTCTGAGTAGGATATTGCTGTTTCTCACGGTCTATCGTCTCCTCCGTGATCTTGGCCTCACCAGGTAATTGATCAGAGGCTTCAGGAACTGAAACAAGATTTGAAGGCACATGTGGATGCGGGGTATTCTCCAATTTCAGAGGTCCGGGCGTGTAAATATGAGCAGAGGGTTTACAGAAGCAAATGAATGAAGGACAATGGATCTTGCAGAACAAAACCCTCATTAAAAAGTTTTCTTTTGCCTTTTAACTAACAACAACAACAACTTACCATTACTTTAATTAGCCCATTTTCACAATCCCCACTCTAGAATATACAATCTAAATATTCAACAAATTAGCTACTTTCAAATATTCAACAAAAGCATAGCATCCAAATCACAAAATTATGCGGATGCTCGCCAAGTTGGCACTAATCTGTTGGAGACAAACTCATTTTCTATTAAATTTCCAAAGTAATGGACTCATAGAGAAAGAGAATATTTTGTATGCATACGAAAACTAGAACTGAAATGTACAACTGGATTTTGAGTTTTAAGATTTGTTAGAGAGAAAGTTGAGGTTTTTACAGAAACAAATGAAAACCCAGAAACAAAGCTGAGATTTTGGAGCCGTGCAAGGGTGAATTCCGACTCCAAAAGAAACGGGTAACTCTCAAACAAACCCAAATTATCCAGAAACCTCTGTTTCCCCTGTTTATACATACCAAGTAAAAGAACACCCTTTTTGTAACCTACCAGAGACAAAACAAATTTGTCTATGGATATCCATGAAATGACAAACATACCCTCTTTCCCTCCATTGACACGGTTAAAAGGAGAAAGAAATATAATCAGAGAGTTTGAGAATTTAGAAAGAATAACAGAAGGGAAAACCAAGAGAGAGAGAAATACCAATTTGCAAATTTGGAATACTGAGTGACCCAACTGTCCAAACATTCTCTCAAGTCTAGCTCATGCTTCCCTCCCTCCAAAAGGACCTTTAACTTCAACAGTAACTGCCATGTTTATATATTTTTCCATTTTCAACTTTTAATGTAAACGAGGTCAATTCCCTTTTTATTGCTTTTCCTGGCAACGCGTCTATAAATATATATCATAAGAATATGTGCTCTAACAAAAAGAAGATTTTATGATATTTAAAAAGTGAATTTCGTTTCACGTTATTAGAATTATATAGACTTAATCCAAAAGGCAAGCTCAGCCTAAATGATTAATTTATGTTGTTTTTTGAGTTTATTATTACAGGGAAAAGATATGCTGTTCTTGAGAGCAGTCTTAAAACTCTTGCATCTGACCCAACTTATTGATCACAACCGTCGAATTGGAATATCATACCATGCATGCAAAGAGATCAATGAATTCTCATGGGTCTTCTGTTTAGTCAAAGAAAGCAAAGACAGTTCTAACATGAACATAGTTATGTGGTGTGGACAAGAAGAACTTCAAATTTGCATAATTAAAATGATTAGCCATCATTCAGAGGCAGAGCTTCCATTTTCTTTTGTATTTTAGATTCAGAGCTTTCAAGTTGCCTCACATGTTTGCTTATTCTAAGAGCCTTTTGGAAGATAAGATTTTTTTGGTTTTGTTTTTTTCTGAGGAAAAAGAAAAGGGGATGTGCAAAACGTGGAATGGGTTGGACGGGGAGTACAAATTTGTTTTTGTTCTTTATTCTTTTCTTAATTATGGAATATGGTCTGCCTTTTCTTTTCCTCAAAATATCTGTCTTAAAAGACTTCAACTTTTCTTTTTCTTTTTTTCTTTTTTACTTTCTTCCTTGCATTTTTTTTTTGGCCAAGTTGGGCTATGTCCTAAACCAGTGATTTTGTATTTGCTAATAACTAGTAATTCTGTATCCACCTTGCTAACAAAGGAGCAAAGTCAAAATAGTGGATTTTGCATCATTGGAATATGGAATTTTATGATTCCTTACGCAAACTTGAAACCAATAGAGCACCATTCACCAGGACTAGGAAGATTACATTATATATAGTCCAAAGTTGAATCTACAAGGAAAAAAAAAACCAAGGTATATGTGGAAGGGTTACCTGTGTCACGATGGCAATGGTGGGGGATTAAGCAATCGAATGGGTAAGACATAGTAATGATGATTTTGAGAAGCCAATAAAAAGTTGTGCATGATTGAAAACAAAGCGGGGCGCGAAGGTGAGAAAGAGTGTAAGATGTTGGCGATGATGATGACGGATTCAAAGTGTGTCAAGGGACCAGCGCATGAGCAGATGTGTATGATTAGGGGGACAAAGGCCCCTCTCCTTTTGAAAAATTGTCTTGCATAACAACTACCAACGAAAAACAAACAATTTCTTTTCAACCCAAAAACTCATTCACGTGGCATCATATTAATAACAACGAAGCATGCAACCCTATATAATTATGGCCTATCAAGTTGAAGATGCACCTACTACTGCAAAGCACATAATAATCAAATTCACAAAATGCAACACCTCCCATTCCCAACATCCGACATTGCTTTAGCAAACCTGTAAATGTCCATGCATGAAGATCTTCTAACCAATAAATCACTTGAAAAGAATCAATTCCTAAAAATACAAATACAATTTTATTGTTCTAAAATACCTACACACACATTTCTCTGCTTGTCTAGCCTTGCAATTCATTTTTGTTATCAACTTATCTCTCTGCAGTGACTTGGGAACCATATATCTTGTCTTCATTATTTTTCCAATGGGCAACATCATATATTACTAAAGAGTTACAAAGAAGATCTAGAAAAATTCATTACATAAAAACAGAAGTTTTTACAAGTATCACAAGTAAACATTCTCCAAATAATCAAATACATGAAGTAGTAAACCTGAAACAAACTGAGCTAAAAGACTTGAGACCTCTCTCAAAAAAAATTAAAAAGGGCTCCAAGCTTGGGCCAAGCTGTCCCTTGTGGTCTCTAATAAATAAATAATCTCATCGGGTAGAAAACTTTGTTTGGCCATGTCACTACTCCTGCTGAATCTTAAGCACTGGGAAAGCAATTACATCCCTAATACTGGCCGAGTTTGTCAAAAGCATGACAAGCCTGTCAATTCCAAGTCCCTAAAGTATATATTTTTTTTCCACCATTAGGAAGTGCTTTGAGAGATTCATCTAAAATAGAAATCACGGGAAAAAAGGGTAACACGCTTAACAAATTAATATAGATGGCAGAAGGATGGCTATACCATTCCTGAAGCCGGAGGCATTCCATATTCCAAAGCTGTTAGGAAATCATCATCAAGAGTCACATCATATGAGTCATCCTCTTTTTTCTTTGTATTCTCATCAGCATGACCCGTTTCCAAAACATCTTCAGTTTTCTTCGCATTGTGCTGCCTCACTTGCTCTTCCAGACGTCCTCTCTGCCAGCATTTAATGTAAATAAGTTGTTGAATACTTACAACAATGCATAAAATCAGTATAGTCAAAATCAGAGTTTATGTTACCTGATCCACAGGATCAGTCAATTCAGAGAAAGCATTGGCCAGCTCACGGCCACAGATGAAAAGTTCAAATCGCTCTGTTAACCCTGCATGCCTAATATTGGAGAACAAAGGAAGTTCAGACACAGGTGCAATATTAAAAGGAGAAAACATATTTTTGATAGTAATAGAAACCTAAATTATTCACGGGCTAGTTATTATAACCTGCGATGTGGTTTGGCTAGAGGAGATATCTCAACTGGATAGTCCAATACAAATGTGGGTTGGAGAAGCTTTGGTTCTACAATGATTTCAAAAACCTGGACAAATAATATAAAATGCTCAGAACTGCATGAAAGAAAGAATGAAGAATATATACATACTAAAATAACTACACCATCATAAGCAATTTCTTTTAATCCTTACATAATTGATTTTGTTTTTTTAAATCATTTTCATAATCAATAGCTTCAGTGGATAATTACAAAAATTATACAGAAAAATAGATGTCTGCAGATTAAAAGAAAATTAGAAAACTATAATAACAACAATAAATAATTAAACTGAGATTGTGAACTATAGATGCACATTAACCTCATTAAGAAGGTGGCCAAGAGATGGGCATGCTTCAATGGAAGATCTATCTTTATTATCAAGGTCTCCTAGGATCCTCAGAGTAACTTCTTTAGCAGATTTAAGATCATTGCCCAACTCAATAAAATCAATTCTAGTGGCCTCTTTTACAAGATTGTGCATGGTTTCCCTCCTCCAAGGCCGCTTAAGACATATCTCAATACCCTGGATATTATAACTTAAACAGATTAAAGGCCACCTCTGTAATACATTGCTAGGTAGAAATTTTGATCATATAAAGATTCTCAGTGGCAAACTTATGAGTTTAAATCACAATTTTACCTGGTAATCAATGGTAAGCTTCCCATGAATTGCAAGTGCACATCGAGTAACAATTTCCTCTGCCATGTTGATCATGCTTTCATAGTCTGAATATGCTTCATACATCTAAAGATCAAACTAATACCAATTCTGATCAGAGCTTCATTTATAATATATAAACAAATTAATATGTGTTCTGATAAAGCAAACAATACTAAACACATAAAGTACATTCAAATTTACTATGTAGTTAGCAAACAAAGGAAATGTTACTAATGAGTTTACCTCAATGGTGGTAAATTCAGGATTATGACGGGTTGAAAGGCCTTCATTTCTAAATATTCGGCCAATCTCGTATACTTTTTCAAACCCCCCTACCTGATGTTGACAGACAGATTTAATTCATCAATGATACAGTATAAGGAAGTATAGAGAAAAATATATACATATATGCTATATCATATATACAATACTATACAATCTAAAAGTGAGAAAGCTTTATTAAGTTACTACAGTACCATTAGTTATGCATGTAAAACGGTTCAGAAAATGAAAAGTTCCATGAAATTTACATATTTCCATTTAAACGATCTCGTAGGATAACCATCATTCTAAGAAGGGACATGATTAAGAAACCCTAAATCATGGTAACTTCATTGATGCATGATAGAATTCAGCAGACCAAAAGAATAGGGGCTCAATACATTATGATATTCTCCTATAAAGGAATGACATTTGGTTACTTCATGAACACTGTTTTTCATCTCTTAGAGATGTAAGCCATTGAAGTGAATATTATAGTTTATCACCCAAAGGGGAAAAAAATGTTATACAAAATCTCACCAGCATTCTCTTTAAGTGCAGCTCCGTTGCTATCCTCAAATAAAGGTCCCTTCCCAGTGAATTGTGGTGTGTAATAAATGGCCTAGCTTCTGCTCCACCAGCTGCTCCCTAGTTGAACATGTCAATTAAAAACCAACCTCCAAGTATAAACAGTCCTCATGCATTTTAATATCAACCAAACCTGAAGAACTGGTGTTTCAACTTCAACGAAACCAAAAGATTCCACTGTCTTGCGCATCTCTGAAAGAACCTGTCTCAGCATATAAAATTAGCAATGCATTTTCAATCATAGAATATACAGAAATAAAATGGGCATACTGAGCCTATTTAGAATTTCAATTGCTAAATACAGTTATACACAGGCTTGCACAAAAAAACAAAGAAGAGCCAAACACTGAGACAGAAAAATCTATACTTGCATAGAGCCATAGATGGATTTTTCCTTTAATAAAATACAAATCAGATTGATGAGGAAATGGAAGGAAAAAGATTGCTTTGTGATTCAAATTTGAGAACTTCTCTAACTCTTCTAAGAAAGCAGAATATGAGGAGACAAGAACTTCCAAGCTAAAGAAGCATCATGAATCAAATGTAAAAATTTTCATAAAAACAAATTTTTAAGTTTCATATATAAACAAATTTGTAAATTAAAGAGAAGAAAAGGAATGTAAATACTTAATAAGTTTTTAATTAACTTTTGGGAAAGAAAAAGAGTGGTTTGACCAACCTTTGCTCTTTTCCGGAATATATCAGCCACCTCAGGATTTGCAATCATATCTACATATCTTCATATAGAAAATATGATGTTAGTATAATCAAATCTCATAAATTAACCATTGTGCAGCTACCAAATCTCTGGCATCTTAAAATAATCATTACGTCCCAACCCTTCTTCCCCCTCCTGATGAAGATACAAAAGTATAACCCCCAACCCATTTTATTTTATTTTAAAAAGAAAAAAGAAAAAAAGGATAATAGATCACCATTTAAACATAAGCATGACACAAATACGAGAACTCTGAAAAGAATACAAAGCCATAAGTTACAATACAAAGTGTACCCATCGTATTTATTGGCACCTTGCTGAAATTCAGAACAAAAGACTTGTTATGAATTCAAATCCTTCATATATGGTCTCCTAAATTGTTGAATATATTCAAAAAACCATATATTATTACACTATATAAGCACATTGAATTGCTCCATTGAAAAAGAAACAAAGAATTCAACTCACCTTTGGCGGTAACGCTTATCCACATCAGTTAAACCATGATATTTGTCTGGCAGGGGGAGTAGAGATTTTGTAAGAATCGCAAAATAATTAACATACACGGAAAGCTCCCCTGAAGAAACCAAGATGAAATTCCAGTTTAATACACCTAGATGCATACAGAAAAAGAAACTAACTTGGGTACATATCAAAGGAAAAAACTGTAAGACTTGCCTTTCTCTGTCCGCTTAATTGAGCCACTTGCACCAAGTATATCACCAATATCAACAAGAGTCTTAAGCTGCTCAAATGGATCACTTTCAAGCCGTTCCTTTTCACAGTAGAGCTATGTTCAAATAATTATTAACAGCTTCAATGAGTATCGTTTCGGACTAAAAGTGAAAGTGTTTACAGCTATTGAGGCTTCTGAGTTAACAAAAGACCCAGCAACTCTACTACATTCATTGATAAATCATAAATAAAAAATAAAATAAAAATCTATATAACTTTCTCTTACACAAACCTGTCTCAATTGATTGGAACAAATATAAAACAATACAACAAAAAAGGAAGAGCAGAACAAAAGAGAAGAGAGGGGAGGAAACCTGAATTGTCCCAGAGTCATCTCTGAGAGTAAAAAATGCAAGCTTTCCAAATGCTCTGCGAGCCACAATTCTTCCCGCTACGGTTACATGATCTTCCTCGCTATTTAACTCTTCTCCGTCCCCAAGATTTCTATACAAATCTTGTAACTGATTGGCAGTGTGAGTCCTATCCCACCTATAAGCATATGGCTCCAGACCCTTGCTCCTCAATTCTTCTACCTATATTACCCATCATTAACAACGAATAATACAACATATTACAAACAAACATACAAAAATGCATCGTTCTTTTTCCTTGGAGAGAAAATAATGGAAAGATAAAAGAAAGAATTCACCTTTACCCATTAACAATAAATAAAGCAGAGAAAAGGCCAGACTTTAAGGGGTTTTGGTTCCAAAAGATTACAAATTTAGTTGCAGAGAAATACAGGGGACATTGATAAAATATAAGTCCAGCATTCATTCTTTTCTGTGTTGATTGGGTACCTTCTTCAAGCGAATCGCTCGAACAGCGTCTCTGTCGGAAGTAGAAGATGTTGATGAAGAAGATGAGCGGCGGTTGCGGTGGCGACCCGCGGCAGTGGCAGTGGTGGTGGAAGAGCGGCAGCGAAGGATAAGAGCAGAGGAAGAGGTACGTCTGATGGCGGTTGTGGAAGAGCCCAGGTGAAACAGATGCTTCAATGGGTTCAAGCTTAGGGTGTAGGCCTTGAGAGCTTCCATCTTGCCTTACACTGGACTGTGGTCTGCTGCGGTTGCAACACCCTATCTATCTTATATAGATATATATATATATATATATTGCCACTTCTCTCTTTTTTCTTTTTATTTATTATTATTTTTATATATTTCATACATTGGCTAATTAGAGTTTACCATTCGCATTGGGTAGGGTATAGCACGGTGATAGTATAAATAGATTGGGGATTCAAATCTTAGCTTGGCTAAAATACCCTTTCTTTTTTAAATTGGAATAATATTGTAAGTTATTAGTCAAAGAAAATACTCAGATATCATACGAATAGTTCTTTCTCTCATCCAGGATTTCTATGACAGGAGAAAAATTAACCATACGAATATCATTTTTAAAAATCAAACGCGCCATCCAATCAAACACATTGGCTTCTCATTTACATATCGAAATGGAAGTTTGGAAAAGGAATAATTAGCTGTTCAGATTGCAAAATCTATGTGTTGTCGTTGGGAAGTAAATGGAAAAAAGATAGTACATGGCCAAGGAGTCCACAACAATAAAATACAATACAATTTGTGCAATTACATGAAGATGGAATAGCAAACAGCAACAGCATGCCTTGTCTTGGAGGTTGATATAAATTATAAATCGCTAGCAGTAGCGACTGGTTTTGAAGGTCCTTTTCCTCGCAGCTGTTTGCATCCCAGCATGCAACCTTGGTCGCATGATGATTTTGTGGCCCGCTCTAGCTTCATGCACATTCTAACGCAATCGTCAAGGCACATTGCAGATGTCCCACTTCCCTCTTCTCCTTCTGCATTGTAGGCTGCCATCAACAACAGGGTAGAGATCAGAACCGCCATCACTAAAGCCTTGTGAGCCATGCGCAAAAGAATTGAATGTTTCAAGGCCTTTGATACCATTAGATTACTAGATTGTGTTTGGGCATCCCAATAAGAGAAGGATGTGGAGACACATAAGAAAATTTCTTTGAAGATTGGTCAAGATTGTAAATTATCTTCTTTTTCTCTCTTTTTTTTTGGGTACGTAGTTGACTTTTTCCTCATCTTAGAGACACCTCAAGCATTTGGGGTTGGTATTTTCGGAACCATAAAACAGAACATGGAATTCCATGAAAAAAAAATTAAAAATATATACATGTATTGTATGTAGATTCATTCAAGTTGAAGTCTTGATGCAAAAGAAACAAAATAAAATTGATAAATTAAAAGAATCGAGCTGCTGGCTAGCTAATATCAAAACTGCACCCACTTACGAATCCTTTATCCAGTAAATGCTTCTTAATTATCAAAAGCTTCAAGTAGTTAGTTTAGTGTAGAAGGAACACGGACACAAACACCATCAACATGGAAATATATATATATATATTCTTTTGATTTTTACATTTTTAAGTAAAAAAGTTCTGTGGCAGTCACAGACGCAGAGAGACCAATATGATGTTCAACGGCATTGAGAGAGAGAGGGATCAAAGGAGTAAAAAGAAGTGGTTTTTAATTACGTAATTGAAAAGGAGGTAATTAGTTTTAATGGATTAAGAGAGCTACAGTGTCAATAGAGCTTCCAAATGACAAGTCAAAAGCAGGGTTCAAATAAGAGACCCACCTAACCAGCCTCAAATCAAAACTGAATTTTGAAGGGTCCTGTGGAAGACCACCCAGTAAAAGAAAGCCAAGGAAAAACAGAGTCCTTGGCAGAGAGAGAGAGAGAGAGAGAAAAATGGTGTTCAACAGCTTGCTGGTGCTGTCAGTGGCACACGTGTCAGCTGAGGTGTGGCAATGGCTGACATGCATACCGGAGCGCCTCAGCAGCCACCAGCTTTTAGATCTCATCTGTTGCTTCCCTTTTCAGCAACTGGGTCGTCTCGCTCTCTGCCTCTGGACCTTCCTCTGCCTTCCCCCTCCTGATTCCTTCTACCCCTATGCTTACACTGATTCTGATGATTCATCCACAACCGTTGACTACGAGGACTATCACTACGATTCCCATTCTGATTGATTCGTGCACCAACTCATCTTGTATGCGTTTCCTGCACGGTAACTTTCTCTCCCTTCTCTTACTTTTCATTTTCATTTTGAAATTTTGGGATTGTGCTAATTTATGAAAGATTAGATTTTTTTTTTAAATTATTGGTTATTTATGTAATTGTTTGAATTGGGATACTTAGGATTCTCTTTTTTACTTTTTCGGATTCTTTTGGTTAATGGATAATCGATTCAGGGGATCTTTTTATATGTTCCATAAATTGAGTAATAATCTCCAAGCACTGTTGAGTTGAGTTGAGTGGCTTATAGAGTTGTTGAGCTTAAAGGAAATAAAATGATGATGTGATTATTACGTTGACTTGGTTTTGAATACCAAATTATTGAGGGGGTAGTAACTTATTGGCTAATCAGATATGATTTGCAACTCCTAGTTGATATCTCCTAGTATATAGACAAGAAACGAATCTAACAACATGAAGCAAAATGTGTGAATGCGATTTTAGCAATGCCCCAATTCTCTAGGGCAATGTGAAGGTCATAATTGATGACCTCCCAATCTAGTTCTTGGTTCACAAATGCTTTACATTTTGATTCTGATTTTTTAGGATCTGTGGAATAAAGACAATAAAACAGTCATGTGTATTCATCATGTTTCAGCCTTCAGTTGGAAGGAGGAATGGCAACATCAGGCTAGTGAGTTAACAATGAAAAATACACAGAACCAGGTAGAAACTGAAAAGTAGTTTGATTCCTACTCTAATTTGGAATTGAGACGTAAAAGAGAGATCCAAATATGAAAATATACGTTTGTCCTGCTTAGATTGTTAGAAGATGACATGCTATCCCTAAAGGAAATCAAATCCATTTTCTGTATTTTAATTTTAGCTAGCATGCAATTCAAATTAACTAACATCTGGGGAAAAAAATAAATCCAAATCCCCTGTTGATAGACAGCAAGTTACCACAAGCCAGGTAACCAGTATCATTTTCTTTGTTTCTTTTTATTTGCTCAGATTGCAGCTCCCTAGAAAGTTCCTAAACACCTTTTGTGTAAAAAATGTTCAGGATTTGTATACCTTCTAATTGGATTCCAAAAAGTTCCTAATAATCTGTCCTTGCTTTTAGTAAATCTGTGTTCTTGTTGGGAGAAGGCATAGGAAAAAGTTACGGACAGATATCTGACTTCTTAAGGAAATGGTTGATGCAGGGAAACTGCAGCATGGGAGCTTAGATTCCTTGGATAAACCCTTTAGCCCTGTGATACAGTTTTGAAGGGGACAGAATACTATTACAGAGCAGCCATAGGGTTCATAATTAGTTAGATTAAGAGTCATTGCTGGGTGATGAAGAAAACCTCATTATAAGAAAGTTTAAGTTGATATCCCAATTCTATGTTTGCTTCCATCATTATAAGAAAGCTTGTATTAGTAGAAAGATTATTCCAACTGAATTGCTTGAGTTCTAGGGATTTTTTTTCCCTAGAATGGCTGAGATATGCTAGTCATATCCATTCTATTAATTGTATTATATTGTAGATAATGAAATTAATCTGTAGATAAATCTAATCTTCTAAGTTTTCCACATTTATGTTTCCAGTCATTTACTTAAGATGTCTGGCTATGACATTTTGTAATGATTAATCAGGTTGTCTGTTAGTATTTATTTATTTATAAATTACTCATGGAGTTGGTGGAATTGGATTAAAGGAGTTGCTACTAAAAGTGTTATATCCTATAATCTTCAACACGTTTTAAAATACTACCAGGAGAGAGATTGTGTTATGTAAACTGTGGTCAAAGAATCATATTTATAAGAGCTTAGCATGTTGGTATTTTAATTTGAGGACTGGTGGAAATTCTAGGGAGCTGCAGCCTTTTAGAAAGTATGAGTTGAATGCAATATTTAAGACATTTGAAATTGAGGGAAATGAAAACAAGTTTAGCAAAAGAATACTCTCAATAGTGTTTGCATGTTATATAGCATGAGCATGACCAGTGGCACAATAGAACAACTGCAGCAATAGTAACTCTGGCATGAAGACGATTCAATTTTAAGTGTCTTTGGTTTGTGTAGTAGTTTATGCTTCTTGGTCAGTCACTTCTTATGAGACATTGCAGTCGATGTGAATAGTAATATGATTTAAACATTTTGATTATTTGATGTTTCCAAGAATCTCATGTTTCCCTGTATTAATGGATAAATGGTGTCTGCAACTCTTGTTAGATTAACAGAAAATGACCTGCGGCGGTAAATTCATTATGCTGGGTTTTAAATCTTACCTTGTGTTTGCATGTGTATGCACTTCTAAATAGATATGCATAGAATTCACATTTCCACAACTTTTATATATGTGTGGTTGAGGTATATATACCTGATACCTCTCTCTGTGTGTTACATTTGTTGTGAATAGATGTTGGCTTTGATCAAGAATGTGGGATGTCTTTCTTCACAGAGGAAAATTCCTCTCATTGATGCCAATCTCAGAACCCTATGACCATAATCAATAGACCAACCTCAAACAAGATCCTTTTATATGAACTCAAACGTGTATAATTGTATAGCTTTCTGTTGGTTCTAGACGCTTCTTTTTCCTTGTTGTTTAATTTCTTGTACCATTTGAAATTGCTGAAGTCATGATTATGATTCAGTGCTGAACCTGCTTCTGCGCAGCCATTCTATTCTCAATCGGATACTTGCTCCAACAGAAGGAAGTAACTATATATTAATGGAGGCATATATATATGTGTGTGTTTTTGTGTGGTTGGTAATGGTGGGAAAAATGTGTATTGATTGGCTGGAAATTGGCCTTTTGGTTTTGGTGGTTGGTTAGAGAGAGAACAGCCCATCTGCAAATTCAAAACCGAGTGTGATCTTCATGTAAAAAGAGCTTTGAAGTATTTTCCATATGATTATAAGTTCCATCTCCAGTTAATCTAAAAAGCTGAGCTACGACTCTTAAGCTATGTTTAGTATGATGGAAGTATGGAAAAGTAGGGAATGGAAGATGCTGTGGTTGTTTGGTATGGAGGGAAAAGAAAATTGATGGAAATTTGGATGGAAAACTTTCCATCAAAACCAATCCCTCCTAAATAGGATGGATTGGTAGAAGGAAAGCTTTCCATCCAAACTAGTCACTCCTAAATTGGATGAATTGGTAGAAGGAAAGTTTCCCATCCCCTTTCTTCCCTGTGCTCTTTTACTCGTGTATTTTTCAGTTTTAGCAAATATTTTCTTTTTGTTTTTTAATGTCTTTTATTTTAATTTTTTTATTTATTTTTTCTCTAATGTCTTTTTTTCCCCTTACATTTTTGAATTTTTTAATTATTCTCTAAATCTTTGTTTTTTCTTTTTTATTTATTTTTCATATTTTTATAACTCAAGGTCCCCCCCTTCTTCATAATGCTCATATCTTCTTTATTTTTCTTACCAGTGCATTTTCAATTTTTGGCAAGGCACTTTTTTCAAAAAAAAATAATAATAATTAGTAAGGCATTTTTCCATGACCTTTTATAGGAAATATACTATTTTCCTTGCATCTTTATATTTAGATATGTATTCTTTTTCTTTTTTTTTAAATTCATTTTTTTATTGAACACTTGTTTCTTTTCTTTGTTTTGGCTTCTATACCGTTTACTGTTTTTTTTTTCCTTATCCATATATAATTATTTTCTTGCAAGTTTTTTTATTTATTTATTTACTCATGTCTTTTTTTTTTCCTCAACCTGTCTTTATTTTCTTTTTGTCTTTTTCCTTACATTTTTGTATATATTTATATATATTCATAAATGTTTATTAATTAATTTTCTTTTTTTTCTTTTTTCCATTATTTTAATTCAAGTTTTTTATCACTCATATATTTTTTTCTATTTTTTTTAATTATCATATCTTTTTTTATTCCCCTAGCCTTTTTTTTTTTTGTATTTTTAACTTTTTTCAAACTATATCTTTTATATTTTTAACAAAAAAAAAAAACTTTCATTTTTATTTTAATTTTTCTTATCTAGCATGCATTTTTAGTTTTTCTTTTTCTTTCAAAAAACTAGCAACCAACACCTCTTTTCAATTTTTTTTTTTCAATTTTTTTTTATACTTTTTTTTTATCTCTATGTGATTGTTATTCCTTATCAATTATATTCTTTATTTAAACTTAATTTCCATTGTTGTATTTCTCTTATTTTTTAGATCAAATATTTTCTTCTCTTTTTTTTTTTTAACTTTTGCACTCTATGTTTTTATTTTTCTTTTACACAAAAAGGGTAAAAAGAACAAAAAATATAAAAATTGGAATGCATAAATAGATTAAAAAAACGAAAAATAAATAATTAAGTAACAGACAAAGCAATACAGTACTTTGAATATAAAAATAAAGAAAAAGGAGAAGATATGAATTTTGAAGGGGGAAAAAAAGAATTTGAGTAAAGTTAAAAAGACCTTAATTATAAAAACATAGGTTAGATGCATTTTATTACCTTTTTTTGAAGCATAGTTTGTTTTAGATTACTAATTTTTTAATTATTTTGGGAGTTGATACTTTGTAAGTTTATCTTAACAGATTTTTGATGGTTTATCAATTCTTAATTTTAAATTCATTTTTTTCTTTAGTTTTGTAATAAATGATGAGTTTTTGAATTATTTGAAATGGATTAATGATAAATAAAAAAATTATAAATAAAACAAATAGATTTATGGTTAAAATGGAACAATCGCTCAATTAAATGTGAAATATCACAGAAACGAGATAATTTGTCATTTCTATTTTCTACCTTCGTATTTTTCTATCTCTCATCCTTTTCCCATCACTTTTTACTTTCCATCCCTCCTACCACACAGAGGCTCAGTGGCTAAACCCACTCCACCTGAATGGGCTTTTGAATGGTATCAATGACAGAAATGTTTAACACAGCGTGACTGCATCATTGTAAGAGAAAATAGGGTTTTTATTTTTATTTTTTGTTGGTAAATAAGAGAAAATAGGGTTGTTTACATGTTTATCACCATATCAAATACTTGATACTGTATATTGAATGCCTTTTAAGATTGTAAGGAAATAGATTATATATCCAATTATAACCCTGTTAAAAAGTCTTTAACCAACATGGGATTTCAATGAATGGGTAGATATTCCATGGAATGTAGGGGAAGAATCAGGATGATGATAAACTTTTGTCAAACAATTTGGATAGAAAAAATCAGAAAGTGTGCTGGCATTATACACCAATCACGCTGGTTATGTTCCAGAAGTGGGGTCTAGGCCTTGCAAATTTCTTTCTCTAACTCCAATTTATAAAAGTTGGGCAAGCAAAGACTAGGCGGTGGCATTTTTATAGCACAATTATGGAGATTGTAAAAAGGAAGAAAAGCAGAGGCTCCACCTCATCTTGCATGTACTATTACAATAATGCAAATATCTAATAATTATAATGATAAAGCAAAAAAAAAAAAAAGAGGGAGATATATAAAAATAAATAGATAAATAAATACACCTGTGTTGTTCCTTTGTTGGTACACATCTACCGATGGCTTTTTCTCTTCCAACTTTTCACTTGATGGGTCCTAAGGTGTGTATTTGTGGGCTGCCTATGTTATGCTGACTTCTCTCTCTCTCTCTCTATGTATATGTGTGCTGCCAAAATATGTCAAGTCTTAAATATTGATGACCACTCCATACAATTGTATGAGAGATGATGAGTATTCAATTTCAGCAACAGGAATCAAGACCCATATATATATGTATGTATATGCTTAAATCATATTTTATGATCCTTTAGTTTTGTAATTTATACAGCATTTGACCTTTTTTTAACCTTATTATATATGTATGTGCTTGAATCATAATTTACCGTCATTTATAGGTGTATTAATGACCTGTGGAAATGAAAGCAAGTCACTCTGCAATACATAGCATTGCCAACTTAATATTTTTCTAAATTTATGTAGAGAATTTAGTAGTAGCGCATTGATTTTGCTGAGGATAGTGGTACTCCAGGTGTGTGTGGGTGTGTGGGTGTGGGAGTCAATATGAAATTGAGCCTAGAATAATCAAAATATATCCAATCCCCCACGGTACATTTATAGTGGAAAATTAGTTTGGAGAAAATGACTCCTTTTTTTTTTTTTTTTTTTTNTTTTTTTTTTTTTTTTTGCTAAAGTAGAGAAAATGACTCCTGCTCCTTACATTTCATCTCTCAATAATATGACTATATGTGGTCGCCACCGCCAACCACTCATACACGTTCCAAGTCCTCATCAGTATTACATTTACATATAATTAAGATGTTACTTTTTATTAGATATATAAATATATATATATATACTGCTGGGTTATCGTTTTCTTGTGTTTTGGATTGTTGGGTAAGTGAGTAATAAATAAGTGCTCTAGATCTGTGATAGCATAAGTATATATCATAGGATTTATTAAAAAAAAGGAAAAAAAAAATAGCACATATCATAGATGATAGATGTGGTTAGGACTGTGTCACATTGTCGGTGCAGAAACAATGTGTTGTGTGGGTTTGAAGCCAAAACTACCCAAATAGTAATACTGTCTCCTTAAGCAAAATATCTGATTTTCACCCCCTCAAACTTTTAACTTATTCCTAAGCAAACAATTATTCCAACCCTAAATCATTTGGATATTCTTATATTCTAAGTAAATGGTTTAGAAAATGTTATAGCATAGGGCCCTCCAAAGCACCAATATGTTTTCCTGTAAACGATTATTTATTTTTTTGGTTGAATGTTTTTCTGTAAATTTTTTATTTTACAAAAAAAAATATATATATTTATTCGTTATCTAGTTAGTGGGTTAAACTTATGAATATTTTTAACCCAGTATAAATACATACTGAAAATCTATGTCACTGAAAATTCATTTTCACTCGTATAGCAGAAATAAACACTTAAATCCAAATAAAATTATTAAAATTTAAACTTCAACTTTTATATCGCACTCGCACATGTCAATATTTTCCTGTAAATGAATTAACGCAGAGCAGTTGGTTGTATTCCATAATTGTGCACAGTGACCATATCCTATATGGTATGTGTTGTACTTGTCCCCTTTATACGTGTGATGGAGATCCTTTCAGTGTTTATTTGTCGTTTGCCAATTCCAATATGCCCCACTCTCATTTGTCCAAAGTAGCTAATAAAGTCTTGTTTTTGTAATTAGCTTTTGTAAGTTTACTATCATCCTCCAAACTCCATCAAATTTGCAGATTCCTCGCGAAGTCATGGCCATTTTAAATCTATGTACCCATTTCAATTAGATCAATCGCTGTGTCGTTTGTTTTGCTTATAAAATAAAAAAACTTATAAATAGTAAATTAATATTAGGGGAAAGGAAAGCTTTTTTATAGATATGACGAATTGATATTCATCAAACAAAAAAAAAAAGATATGACGAATTGATGATACCATTTATTTCTTCATGCTGTGGATCAACTCAAAGTCAAAATGATTACTAATCTCTGTTTTTTCTTAAAAACAAAAAATACGGTTTTAGCCATGATTGGTATAACTTATTTCTGGCATATAGGTTATACCTAGAGCACTATAAATATTTTTGGTAAAAAAATAGATATTAAATTCATCAGAGCATTAAATTCAATAAATTTATTTTTATCATTATATTAAAAAAAATTAATTTTAATAGTAGCTTTTGAAGTTTAATTTAATTAATAATAATACATTTATATCCTACACAGATATATGTAATTACTATTATATTTTTTAATTGAATATATATTATTTTTTAATAATAGTTTGACAAATATATAATAGTATTTGCATATCCATATAAATACTGTAAATGTATTGTCAATTTATCATAAATCTAAAAAACGAAATTTAATTAAAGTCAAATTTTAAAAACTGCATTTGAAATTAATCATATTCAAATTTCTATTATATAAAAAAAAAAAAAAACTTATAACAATAACAAACGTACATTAGTTTATATTTTATTATTACATTGATTGTTTCAGTGTTTTTTGAAAGCTAACATATTGTGTTATTATATATTGATTGTTTATTTTATTTTTTTAATATATTAAAGTGTCAAAAATATATGCGATATATGTTACTGAGTTCTAAGTTATTCTAAAATAATTACATTTTAAATAATATAATTGATCTTTAAATATTTGAAATTTTTATATTAACTTCAATATATTTTATTCGATTTAAAGTAAATATGTTTACATACAAAAATATATTCTATTGCAAAATAAAATAAAAAACAATAGTTAAATAATTTATGTATAATAAATTACGAGTCAAAAGTATTTTTTAAATTATGTTGCCAAACGATATATTAGTAGTTAAAAATATTTTTTAAAGTGACAACTAAATAACTATTAGTTTTTTAATAAAAATTATTTTTTGAAAAGCTTTACTTTTAGAAGCTCTAAAGTTAAAAATTCTACTTGCATAAATGGTACCAAATTGGCTTTTAATAGCATCTACAATGAAAAATATGTATTGTTGTATATGTGGCATATAAAAAAATATTGTTTAAATTTATATGGTATAAATGCATATTCAATTCAAAAATTGTTATTCAATTATAATGTAGACAAATGTTATTTAAGATTATCAATTAATTATATGTTTTATTAAGTACTTTTAGTTTTTGAACACAATTAGGTTTAACAAAAAAAATTATATTTTTTGAAATTTGACAATGTAAGTCTCTAAAAGTATATATTCATTTTGACCCAAATCAGTTCAAAATTCATTAAAAAAAAATAATATTTGAATGCATTTTTTTTAAAATAATGTATATATTTATTTATGTGATATATTAATTTAATTTAATTATACAGGTACAATATGCATTAACTATAAATTCATACGGATCGATGCTCTTCTACTTTTTGATTTAGTTTTCCCAAAGATAGCATCGAACAAATATTAATACGAGAGGAAGCAATTATTCAATGGTGGATAGGCGAATGGAATATTTGCAACTGCATATTTATACCATGAAAAGCTTTGAACATAATTTTCTTTGTTTTGTTTATAATTTCCTAAAGTCTAAAACCAACTTTTTACAAGGCCATTACCTTTTTTGGTCACAATTATTATATAAATAAAAAAATCCAAAGGCTATGCTTAATCATTTAAAAAAAAATGATATTTCTTGCACATTCATAGTGACAAGCATAGGGAAAAGAAGAAAAAGGAAAAATAAAAGCAGTGCCTCTTTTATTGTATAAAATTGTTTGAGTAGGAAATGTTATTTATGTGAAAAGCTACTTTTGGTATGGATGCAGCATATATTATGAAACCTCTAAAGGTATGTATTAGTGGTCTGTCACGTTAATCCACCACTACCTTATTAAACTCATTTAAACCTTATATAAAGATATTCCAATGATTCTTTAATTAATCTCGAATAATTTATTACCTAAAATAACTATTAAGAAAACGAAGCAAAATAAACTCCTACTCTTTTTGTATGTATATTTTTTTGGCATAGAATATATCCTTATTCTTATTTCTTATCACTAGAAAAAGTAAATAGCAAGAAAAATAGGTAGCACCGCCAAATTTGAAAATGTAAAATTGTACGGTTTCCAGCAAATATTTTGCAAACCATTATTGTTTTAAATAGAAATAATGATTAATTACTAACTAAATGATCAATGTCGTATTTGATGTTGATCTGCTTAGACACGGTTGAAATACTCGTCCAATCTCCTTCAAAATTAATAAAAAAGAAAAATAAAGAGATGTGATTGGGCAGACGTTTTGGTCACACACAGCAAGTCTCCTCTCTCTCTCTCTATCGGTCCTCCTTGCATTGCATGTGCTCTTCCACGCTAACTGACAAACAACGCACAGCATGTGCGGATAGGATAGTTGAAGTTTAAATTTGACAGTTCTATTTGCACTTAAATGTTTATTTTCGGTATTATTATACGAATATGAAAAAATTTCCAATCACATAGCTTCCGGTATAAATTTATACTGAATTGAAATAACGTTTTTATTTGAACTATTCACTTAATAACTTCGATATGTATCACTCCACTTTCGATAGATTTTTTTTATTAATTAAACGCACAGTTTATTATCTCTCTAGTCCAGACTAATTTCCCATTGTTCCACGCTACCACCACCACTATCCAAATCAAAATACATTATATTACCAAAAAAAAATAAAATCAAAATACATTTGTTTTTGTATTTATAAAAATGATTGAATTACTTTTTGCAGAGAGAGAGAGAGAGAGGGGGTGGTCAGTGGTTACTGGTTCGTCAGTGGGTCAGAGTGAGCGAGGGAAGAGAGAGGTGGTACAATTTGGAATCACATCATATCATATCATATAAATGGATGGGTGTTTTGGTAATTTAAACATTTTCCCCATTGGATTCGACTTTGCTTTTTGCTTCCCTTGTTTTTTACCGTTGCATTGCGGTCATTTTTAATTTTAATTTTGATAACAAATAATTGCGAAAGGAACTGCATCTTGTGATTCGCGCCTTTAACAGGTTAGCCTAGGAGGTGCTCACGGGCTTCCACGATCAGGCAGGAGACCTCAACGTGTGATTTCGTACACGTGTACGGTGATTAATCATCAAGCCACACGGGCTGCCCTTGCGTCAGTCCGCAACCCTCGCTGTTTGTCTCTTTAGGCCGTCACGTAACCTAGGCTCACCCGCCTGTTACACCAGCCTAATAATATATTATGCATAATGGACTTTGGTATTAACGAGGTGTCCACGAACCTCACCGCTCACCAGCGCCTTCCATCAATTTTGTTGGGAACGATAAAATTTCTATTTCCTTATCTTTTTATGTCCAAAGTACCCCCGGACTGACCCCCACTTTCTTTTCATGATAAATATATCCAAAACAAACTATTAATGCGTTGATTGGATGGCATAGCCGTAGATGAATGTACACAACATATCTTCGTATTAATTTTAGACCACGTACAATTTTTTGTCATAAAACTGAAAAAATAGGGAGTAAAAGAAGAGACACGAGGCCAGCGGGGCGTTTAACTAATTTTTTTTTGGTAAGTAACAAAGGATCTCAGTTATAAGTCCAAAAATATTTAATGAAAAACAGACGTTTTTTTAATTTGATAAAAATATTATTAAAATTTTATTATTTCTCATATAATAAAAGTGCAAAAAAACATTTAAATCTAAATTAAATTTTCAAAATTTAAACTTCAACTTTTATATATTTATAAATATAAAAATTCAACTCAATGATTTAATACTACTTTCGGAAATATAAAAAACTCAAGCTGATTGTATTTAATACGAAAATGATAGAAAAAATCCAATTGGAAGTCTTAATTTCCTGCAAATATGAGCATTTTGGGTACGACAGTGTCTGATGGAAATATGTGCCTTTGACCACTGTTCGGAGGAGCTCTGTATTTTTTTTTTGGTAAAAATAAAACCCATTTAATATAAAATAAATCAGAGAATATTTTTATTTTTTGTTTTTCTAAAAGAAAGGAACTATAGTAATGGGAGAACTGGATTTGGAACATGAGAATCTCTGTCTTAGAAAAAACATAAAAACATGATCGTGGATGAGACTCCACGCTGTAAGTGATTCTCTCAGGGACTGTCTATTACTTGTGTTTAATTAATTAATTAATAATTTGGAAGGAAGGGGTGAGATGGAGATGGGAATGGGAATTGGGATGGACGGACGAGTCTACTTAATTTCATTGGATTCCCATTTCATTTGGATTTGAATGGAGGTTTGGTTTTAATTTAAAATGAGGAATTATTTATTTATTTAAGAGGAAGTTAAGGGGAGCCCACTTTACAGTCCACTCAGGCTTTGGATTTGAAAACTTCTCATTGCAAAATCTCAGACACCCAAACCCGAGAGAGAGAGGGGGGGCAAATTGGTAAATGACGTGGAGCGGCCACATTTTTGATTCTGGGAAGGGGTAAAAACGGTAAATGGCGTCGGAATAACTCCCCCTCTCCTCCCAAAGAGATAAACGTAAAACGAAGCAGCGTGCGTATGGACTGTGGAACTCTTTATAAGAATTAGATTTCCCTTTTAGTCCCTTTTCTTTCTTTCTTTTATTTTATTTTATAGATTTGTAGTTTTTGCCCCTCGTGCAAAAATTAAAATAAAAAAGAAAAAAATGAAAAAGTAGTAAGAGAGGTGGGCATTGTCAACAGAAGAAAGCAGAGGGAAAAATAACAAAGTGGAGAGAAAGTAGAGAGAGAAACCAGAAGGTTTTAATGCCATAGCTCTGAGAGAGAGAGAGAGAGAGAGTGATTCGACTGTCATTTAGTGAGAGAAAGTGGAGGTGGGTGTTTTTCCATAGAGAAGATAGAGAAAGAGAGGTGGTGGGAGAGTTCTAAAACCAGAGCTTGTCCCATTTCAATGTTTGGATCTTTTTCGGGCTTTTAGGGGGAGTGAGCGATTGAGATTTGGGAGGCAAAGGGAAGAGAGGTAAAGAAAGATGTTTTGGTTAGCTACGGGGAATGCGGTTGAGCTGCTTATGTAGTTAACTTTGTTCTTGTCCTAGTATAGGGTGCTTTCAGAGCTAGCTCAGCTTCTGCTCGGAAGGTGTTCGTTTTGGTGGGTTTTTACTTTTTACAAGATGGGCGATGCGTATGTTAGCAGAGCTGGGTGGTCATGGAAGGCTTTAATACTGGTTTTGTGTTTATGGGGTTTGATCTCGGTGGCCTCTGCGGCTAGGTTGAGTGGTTCGAGGCAGAAGCTTGAGGTCCAGAAGCACCTTGACCGCTTGAACAAGCCCGCTGTGAAAAGCATTGAGGTGGCTTTACTTTCTTTCCCCTTTCCCTCTTCTCCTGCTATGTGCTTTTTGTTTTTGTTCTAATCACTTTTGTGTGCTCTCTAGGAAAGTGCTGGAAAAATAAGAGTGAAGGGAGTCATTTTTAATAAGTACAGGGTTTAATATTTTGGTATTAATAAATGTTTCGAAAACTTAATAAATTTTCTCAGTAACCAAATAGGGGTTGCAAATTCAAAAGAAAGGGTCCCTTCGATAGTTTCTACTTCTTTTCTGTGCGAAGATTCTTTTGAGGGCGGTTGTTGAAGCAGTACACTGGAATTTAAGAAAATAAGAAAGTGAAAAAATTATTCATGTTTTTTGATCATCATAAATGGTGGCCTCAGTCACTATGCAGAACATTTATGCTAACCCAGTCTTCTGGTCAAAGTGTTTTTACATTCTAATCGTATAATTTATTCGGTGGCTTTCTGAATAAGTGCTTTTACTGCTTCTCTCAGCTTCAAACTAATTTGTTGGTTGTTGTTGGTGATAAATTGTTGGTTTAGAGTTCAGTTTGAGATCTCACATTTTAATCGTTTACAGAGCCCAGATGGGGACGTAATAGACTGCATTCGCATCTCTCATCAGCCAGCTTTTGATCACCCCTATCTCAAAGATCACAAGATTCAGGTTCATTCTTCTCCACCACGTTGCCGCTCTGTTGTACAGATATATATTTTTTCATTTTAATTTATGACTTGCTTCTTATATTTGTTTTGGGGTTTGCTTTCTTTTATCAGATGAGGCCTACCTACCACCCGGAAGGGCTGTTTGATGAGAACAAGGTGTCTGAAAAACCCAAAGAACAGTCAAATCCAATAACCCAGCTTTGGCACGTTAATGGAAAATGCCCTGAAGATACTATACCCGTAAGAAGAACAAAGAAAGATGATGTTCTGAGAGCAAGTTCAGTGAAAAGGTATGGGAGGAAGAAGCACAGAACCATCCCCAAACCCAGGTCTGCAGATCCTGATCTCGTTAATGAGAGTGGTCATCAGGTAAATATTTGTTAAAAGTGGAAGCTCTTTTTCCCTCTGACCTCTTTTATTTTATTTTTGTTGATTTCCTTCTTCCTTATTTTCTTTATGTCGTGGTGATTGTTAGCATGCAATAGCTTATGTGGAAGGAAATAAGTACTATGGAGCAAAAGCAACCATTAATGTTTGGGAACCCAAAATACAACAGCCTAATGAATTCAGCTTGTCTCAGCTGTGGATACTGGGAGGGTCATTTGGTGAAGATCTAAACAGCATTGAAGCTGGCTGGCAGGTATTAATATTACAATCATCGCAATCCCTTTCAATGGCCAAACATGATTGAACGCAAATGGAATCAGTATTTTGCATGACACCTAGTTTTGTTTTTCTTTATCATAATGTTAACAGGTCAGTCCAGATTTATATGGCGACAACAATACAAGATTGTTTACTTACTGGACTGTAAGTTTCTATAATTATTTTGCATCCTTTATGGGTCTTCCTTTTAGTTTTCGTCTTATACTTTGGTGGCGGCTTGCTCTAACACAATTTTCTTCTCCATGAATGTGTCACAGAGTGATGCATATCAAGCTACAGGTTGCTACAACCTACTGTGCTCAGGCTTTATTCAAATCAACAGTGAGATAGCAATGGGCGCAAGCATCTCTCCTGTTTCTGGCTTTCGAAATTCCCAATATGATATTAGTATCCTTGTCTGGAAGGTAAAACCCAAAAAACAGTCAGTTCCCTAGGTTTACTTGGTGGAGACTGTATATTAACAAGATTTAGAAGGAGTTTCTAATTGGATGAACAAACCCATCCTTGGCAATATCAGCACACATACATTTTCCCAAATAAAAGGGGGGTATCCTTTCATAAAGTTGAGCAGGGGGAACTCATAAACATCACCAGATTTTTCAAGGGACTCAGTATTATTAAGTTACAAATAATATTTGTTGCGAATCACATTCCAAAGAAGAACACTGTAGGTTAAGATAGGTTAAAAGTAAGGTCTCTTTTTAGAAATAGAGTAGGTGGTCTTCTAAACTTTAAGATTTTTTTATAAATGGAGGATGGAATTATTGTGTATGCTTTAACATGGAACTTTATGTATGTAGGATCCAAAAGAAGGGCATTGGTGGATGCAATTTGGCAATGGCTATGTATTGGGTTATTGGCCTTCATTTCTATTCTCATACTTGGCTGAAAGTGCATCCATGATTGAGTGGGGAGGCGAGGTAGTGAATTCAGAGCCTGATGGTCAGCACACTTCAACTCAAATGGGAAGTGGTCGTTTTCCCGAGGAGGGGTTTGGCAAAGCAAGTTATTTCAGGAATATTCAAGTCGTTGATGAATCCAATAATCTCAAAGCTCCTAAAGGAATTGGCACCTTCACTGAGCAATCCAACTGCTATGATGTTCAAACTGGCAGTAATGGGGATTGGGGCCATTACTTTTATTATGGAGGCCCTGGTAGAAATCCAAATTGCGCATGAAGTAAAATAGAAACCTCTTTTTACATTATGGCCTGCCTCATTTTCCCTATGTATCATTCGAATCTAGGGTAATGTCCTTCTGTATACCTTTTTTTTTTTTTTCCTTTTTTTATAATCTTTAGGTTGTGGCTAGTAAGTAGTAACATGTGACATGTGTAGTGGGAAGTTTTGACCAAGTTTTTTTTTTTTTTTTTCCCGAAATATTCTCTCCATGTAAGTGGGTGGGAGGTCTAGGGAGAGATGGCCAGGTTTCTCGAAAGTCTGCAGGAATAGTGCCTTTTTATGAATACAAAAAAACTCTTTCTGTATTCTATTTGTTTGATTTACTCCTTCCTCGGAGTGTCTTGTTGATGAACGAGTTTATGGGTCCTAGATTGTTTTGCTGTCCTTGAGCAAAACACAACCAAGAAGATGTTTCAAATTTGGGAGATTCTGTGTTCTACTTGCTTGAAAAAAAGGCTGATTTGATTTCGGTGGTGTGGGGCCTTAAAGAATATGCTCTTTAGAAAAGGTGTTGGATGATGAGACTTTGCATGTGAGAGGATGGCTCTACTTTTTACTCTCTCTCTCTGCACTTCCCTTTTACCTTTTGTGTGTGTGTGACTGTGTGTGTTATAGTGAAGCTATTATTAAAAAAAAAAAAAAAAAACATAACACTTCTTCCACATCAGAACCAACTTACTCAAGAGCATATAGCCCATAATGTGTCTTTTTGAAAATTCTTCTTAGGTTCCTACATTATCTTTCGACTTGGATTCCTGAACCAAAAGCGTTTCTAAAGCGATTCATTCTTTCGGAAAACTTTGTGTTAGGAGAGACGGTTTTAAATTGTCAATCATTTTCAGCCACCACTATAAAATGTTAAAGAAGCATATTTACTGTTTCATGATTTATCCTTACTTGGACCTTGTTCTTGGTCTTCATGGATTCCCCATGGATTGTAATTAGCTGTTCCATACAGCAGCTTTGGAAGCCCATTCCTGTTACAAAAAAAGAAAAAAAGTGTACAGGGAAAGAATGAGCTTTTTTAGGATGTTTGGCTGAAAGATGGAAGACGGTGTTAGCTGCTGAAGATCATTTTTTCTTTTCCGTATTTCAAATTGTTCTAGTTAACTTGCTACAACAATCTTGCATCCATTCTTCATACTCAATCCCATGAAGAATCAGAGCAGACATGCAAAGTTGTTTACCTGTCTGTGTGTATAAAATCTTCATGCGTTGCGTTCTACTCGCTCTGGATATTAAAATTTCCAGAGCTGCTGCTGCGCTGCATACCACTCATACTGCAACTCAACAAAGATGGACTTGATTCCACACGTAACTACAAACACACCGATGAGAATTTGTTCTCTTCATTTTTTTTTCTTTTAACTGCAAACTTGGCTTGCTCTATATAATATTTGTCTAACCTGGGCGAAGTTGCCCAGCAACGGCTTTTGACAACGGTTTTTACTCAACAAAGATGACGGTTTTTTCTAAAAATCACACTCGTTACTTTTTAACAGCTTCAATTTTTGAGAAAAATAACAATTCAATTTAATATAAGAGCAACAAGTTTTAGGGTCAAAACTTAGCACTTTTATCCAAAAAAAAAAATGTAAAAATTAAAAAATAAGTCTAACAAAAAGCCGGTCTATATGTGAGAAAGAGCGTTAGAAAAAAATATAAATTGTATAATGATTTACTTTTTATCATTTTTAACTTTTAGATGGAGTGATAATTTAACTTGTACTTTTGTAGAGAGTTAGTCTTCGTTCCAACAAAAGAATAAAAACAATAATACATTTGCATATTTTAAGATTCACATCCACAAAGGTTGCTGACCCAAATTTACCAACTAATGCTATAAACTTAACCATTTGTCCCTAAAATGCTATAAACTTAGCTGTTTTATCATTGTATATTGTTAGCCACTTAATTACTACTAAATATGTTATCCAAATGAAAAAAAAGTTACTGCTATTTTGTAAAAGGGTTAACCATTTTAGAATCGTTTTTTTTTATTTATCAACAATACTTTATGCAAACTACAATTAGAAACGCACAAAATCCATTTTTACATTTTAATGCACATCAATATCTAAAGAGAAGAAGGTGATGGTATTTGAGCATTTTGTATACAACTACTAAGTCAGTTTTATATGATTTTCTTCAAAAGAAATTATATGATAAATAAACAATAATAAAAAATCATCTCCCCTAATAATACACCTAATTTAAAAAAAAAAAATCGGTGTAAGGAACATAAGTCTCCACCTACTAATTCAAGAAATCACTTCTATTGCAACACCTTTGACTCTTTAAAATATTATATTCATCAATAAAACTTTAAATATTTACATATACATATTGTTTCCTGTCTGAATAATTTCACTCCCACTCTCATTCCAAACCGGTTGATTCCACCTCGCAATCATCACTCAACAACTGCTCACATCCCACTCGAAAGTCTCTCTAGTAGGCGCGTGTTTTTTCACATATATTCTAAATCTACTGCCAGTCTACCACTCACAACCAAATATAGTTTTATATTTTTCATATATTTTTATTATTATTATTTAACTTTTTGTTACTGAACTGTATTCATCCTTCAAAAAAAAGAAAAACGAAGAAGAAAAAAAATATTATTATTATTATTATTATTTATGATTGAAGAGTGGCTACTGCCACTAAACTTTACCCTCAAGGACATTATTATTATTATTTTTCTATTTGTCAAATTTTTTTTTCTCGGTCTAAAAAGTGTTTTTATTTTATTGTAGCACTCCAACGGTTCAAGTTCACACAACCAACACAGCAGGTAGCAGTAGGGTTTTAATCTTTACTCTTTCTATCCTCCTTCTTTCTCTCTGTGAAACAATCTGAGAGAAAGAAAAGATAAAGCCAAGCCATAACCAAGCAAGCCCTGTATTTTCAACCCCCTTCCGTTCTTTGACCCAAAAAAAAAAACCTAGCTATTAACTTTCCTCTTATTCAGTTCTTCCTTTACTTTCACACTACGTGCCAAGTTCAAAATTTTATTCCCAGCCCTAGTCGCAGACTTCAAAACCCATTTACAAACTGACTCATTTGAGCTGAATTCACTATCATGATGTTGCCATTCAAGGTCATTGCATTATAGTTGGTGAGCAACCATTTTGTTTATTTGTCATTTTCCATAAAGTTTGGATTTTTTTTTTGGGAATTAGGGGTGTTGGTTTTGATGCATGTGTCCTGCAGATGAGAGAGGGAAGCCATGGAAGGCGATGAGCATCACGTGCTGTTGGCGTGCGTAATTTCGGGAACCCTTTTCTCGGTTTTAGGTTCGGCTTCCTTTTCTATTCTATGGGCTGTGAATTGGAGGCCATGGCGGATTTATAGGTAAACCTTGTTTTGTTATCTTATGGTATTGGAAACTTATATGTAGTTGACATTTTTGTTTTGGACTCAAAGTAAATTAAACGCACTTCTCTAATTATGGTATTGGATTTTGATTTATGTTTTTTTTTTTTTGGTAATAAGGATTTTGATTTATGGTTGCTTACTATATGTGGTATAGGATGGTATAAAATTAAAGGTTGCATTATTGCACCGTGTTAATTGACCAAAAGAAAAATTATCGCACTGGATCAATATGCAGATAGGTAAAAGTAGCTCTTACCTGTGGTTTAAACGCTTTTGCTAATTAAATGCTAGTGACTCATTTGGTATGTAAGTGAATTGTTATTTTTTTTTAGAAAAAAAATGTGGTAAGGCAATGGAAAAAGTATGCTTTTATGTATAAGTTACTAAGAAACGTAGAAAATTGTGCAGACTTCCAATGGTATAAAAAACACTATTCTTGGAAAACCCACCATAGCATCGGTGAGACTGGTGGGAGAAAAATATAATGGGAAACGTATTTAGTAAGAACATTTTGAATTTGTACATACAAACAGAGGGCAACCTAGTGAAAAATGTCAGTGAAGAATGTAAATTTTATCTAGATGGTGGATACGAAGCTGGAAAAGAAATAGGAATATCTGAAAACCATAACGTAAATAACCTGGCGAAGGATTTGTTGTTTAGGCTTAGGCGTGCACAAATAAAAAAAAGAAAAAGAATTGGACACTATGAAAAAATGCGATGACCTTACATGTTGGATTGCCTTAAAGTGGAAATGAAGATCCAGCTATTTGCATATCATGTCCCAATGATCGTAGCTACCAAAATCACTAAGGTTCAAGCTGTACTAAGAAGCATTATTCTAGAGTGAAACTTGAAAACTTTTACGGATGAAATAATTTGCTCTAGTATACACTGAGCTTGTTTACTGCAATGTCGTTTCTGTTCCTGCAGACATAAAAGATACTATAGTTTCTTTTGAAGCCTTCTTCATCTTCTTTTAAATTTCACTATAGGATGTTATTCCTCTCACTCTTCTGCTTATACTTTTGCTAATTCTTATTCTGCATATATTTTAGTTGGATCTTTGCCAGAAAATGGCCACATATCTTGCAAGGACCTCAGCTGGATGTATTATGTGGTTTTCTGTCTCTCTCTGCATGGACAATTGTTATCTCTCCAGTTGTGGTACTTATTATATGGGGATGCTGGTTAATTGTAATATTGGGCCGAGATATTATTGGTCTGGCTGTAATAATGGCTGGTACTGCTCTTCTGTTGGCTTTCTATTCAATTATGCTTTGGTGGAGAACACAATGGCAAAGCTCAAGTATGTATATCCTTTGTAATATATGAATAAGTACATTATATGTTATCAATTTGAATAGATAACACTGATTTTACTAGATCTTTTCGACTGCCGGTCAAGTTTCCTAATCTAGAAAATCTTTATTGAGATGCACATAGTTATTGGATAAATTGAACACTTTATTTATCGTGAAAACGGTTTGCTTTTAGTGTTTTATTTTGAGCATGTTAGAAAACAAATGTGCCAATTTGCTATTTCTACTCTACTACCTTTGCTGTGCAGTCTAGTCTAGTTCTAGAAACATGTAATGGAAATGGTAAATATTTCCTTGTTAAGAAGTATAAAATAAATACATGAAGGCATGGGGATTGGTTTTGGCCTTGGTCAAGAGAGAGTTTTACACGTATAACAAACCTAGAGTGTTTTGAGATATTGATAATGAAGTCATTCCAAACATGATGCCTTATAGTAAATTTTATTTTGATTAAGATTGGAAGTGAAATGCTAGGACCTAACATTTGGGATGATTTGTGATGTGGTGATTGGTAAATGAATTTTTATAGATTACAATTTGACAATGTTCTTGACTGAAAAGTTTACCTTACTATTAAAGATTGGTTCATTAAGTTGTCTGCTAGTCTGCTTTTGTTTAGAAGAAGTGAAGAATGTCCTAATATGGAAGCTTGTAGCTAAATTGCAGGAGGTGTACGTATAGTAAGGGTTATTAAAGTTTCTTTCTTAACAAGTCTTGTCAATTCATGTGCTAGTTGCCTTCCACATGTTAGAACATTCATATTTGTGATACAATTGCTTATAGGTCATGTTGACAGTTATAATAATGTGTGCTTGTCCTTTGTTTTATTTACTCCTTTGCTTTGATAAATTTATAATATTTCACATTTTAGTGATTGATTTCCTTTAAAGTTTTTAACTTTTATTGATTTCCTTTAAAGATTTTCACTTTTGGTTCCTCAATTTCTTGCAGGGGCCGTTGCTATTCTTCTTCTTCTGGCTGTTGCCCTTCTTTGTGCATACGAACTGTGTGCTGTGTATGTTACAGCTGGTTCAAAAGCATCTCAGCGGTATTCTCCTTCTGGTTTCTTTTTTGGTGTATCAGCAATTTCCTTGGCAATCAACATGCTCTTTATATGTAGAATGGTGTTTAATGGTATGGTCTCTATTCTGATTAGGATCATTTGCTTCCACAATTTCTGCTTCATGATTGACAAGAAGCCAATATCACTGTGGAAATAACTTATAGTTTCTGCAACCAGTTTGTGGTTTCTATTGTTGTTCGCTTTTGTAAATTTTCCTCCATCAATATATGCAGGGAATGGCTTAGATGTGGATGAGTATGTGAGGAAGGCATACAAATTTGCATATTCTGATTGTATAGAAGTGGGTCCTGTGGCTTGTTTACCAGAACCACCAGACCCTAATGAGTTATATCCTCGACAATCTAGCAGGCAAGCCTTAATGTTCTTCTTTATTATATGTATCCGGTTGTTAGATAACCTCTGGGGTATGCAATTTTCCTCTCTTACTTTCTTTATCAATAAATGTTTATAATGTGAACAATTGTGTCTCTATTACTATCTCAGCATAAATTGTCTGAATAATCTTAATGAAATTTGTTCCTTTTTATAACTTTGTGAACCTCATGATTGAGACTTGATTGGATATTAAATTTCAAATTATTTTTATGCCTAGGTGCATTTGTAATTTATATTTGATTTTCTTGATTTGATGTTCTTTTAAAATTTGCTTCATGGGCTTCTCTTATTTTTCTTAAAAGATTGTAATGTGTATCCAGGGCTTCACATCTTGGACTTCTCTACCTTGGCTCACTTGTAGTACTTCTCATTTACTCAATCTTATATGGCATGACTGCAACTGAAGCACGTTGGCTTGGAGCGATTACATCAGCTGCTGTCATCATTCTTGGTACATTAAGGCTGGTGTATTTTAATGTTTGGCTAGTTGCATTACTTTATACACTACTTAGATGGACAGTGTCATGTATAGATTCTCTATCCATGCGTAAATTCTTATACATTTAGAATTCTGCAGATTGGAACATGGGAGCATGCTTATATGGGTTCCAGCTCCTTAAAAGTCGTGTAGCGCTTTTTGTTGCTGGCACATCTCGGGTCTTCCTAATTTGCTTTGGGGTCCATTACTGGTTTGTGATTGCCTTTTTAATGTTTTTTGAAGTCACATGTTTTGGCTGCTGTTAACTTTTTTTTTTCTTTCAGGTACCTGGGGCATTGCATTAGTTATGCAGTTGTAGCATCTGTGCTATTAGGAGCTGCCGTTTCTCGTCATTTATCAGTCACAAATCCATTAGCTGCAAGAAGAGATGCCCTACAGAGTACTGTTATCCGCCTCAGAGAGGGATTTCGTAGGAAAGAGCAAAACAGTTCATCAAGTTCATCCGAAGGTTGTGGCTCAAGCATGAAACGCAGTAGTAGTGTTGAAGCAGGTCCTCTTGGTAATGTTATTGAGGCAAGCAACAGGAGCACAACACAATGCCCAGTTGATGCTAATAACTGGAATAATGTTCTATGTCGAACAAGTTCTCATGAGGGGATAAATAGTGATAAGAGCTTAGAAAGTGGAAGGCCAAGTTTAGCATTGCATAGTAGTTCTTGCCGTTCAGTTATTCAAGAGCCTGAAGTGGGAACATCCTTTACTGATAAAAACTTTGATCACAACAACTCCTTGATAATTTGTTCTAGTAGTGGTCTTGAAAGTCAAGGCTGTGAATCTAGCACATCAAATTCTGCAAACCAACATACTTTAGATTTGAACTTAGCTGTTGCCTTGCAAGAAAGGTTGAATGACCCTAGGATCACATCTATGTTGAAGCGAAGGGCAAGACAAGGTGACCGTGAACTGGCAAGTCTTTTGCAGGACAAAGGTTTGGATCCTAACTTTGCTATGATGTTGAAGGAGAAGAGCTTGGATCCAACCATCCTAGCATTACTTCAGAGGAGTAGTTTGGATGCTGATAGAGATCATCGTGATAATACTGACATCACTATTATTGATTCCAACAGTGTTGAGAATGCTTTGCCCAATCAAATTTCTTTATCTGAAGAACTGAGACTTAATGGGCTTGAAAAATGGCTTCAATTGGCCAGACTTGTTTTGCATCATATAGTAGGTACCCCAGAGCGAGCATGGGTTCTTTTTAGTTTTGTTTTTATCCTTGAAACAGTCATCGTGGCAATTTTCCGTCCAAAAACAATCAGAATAATTAATGCCAGCCACCAACAGGTAAATGGGTCTCTTCTTTTCTTAAAATATTGATTTATTAGGTAGTACCTCATTGTTTGCATGTCTACTTCATATGTTCGGCAAGAGCTCAATTTTGATGTAATATTTTTATTCTCCGTTGTCGGTTCAATAACAAAATTGGTGGAATGCTGTTTGTAGTTTGAATTTGGCTTTGCGGTGTTGCTGTTATCTCCTGTTGTTTGTTCGATAATGGCTTTTCTTCGGTCACTTCAAGCTGAAGGAATGGCTATGTCCTCAAAACCTCGCAAGGTACATTTCTCCCAACCCTCTGAGTTTCTGGAAGGATATCATGTATGGTTGTTTGAGATAAAATTGTGTTTATTTTATTAGTGGCAGTATTGTTGTTTCTGGTGCCATAGTTTGTGAAGATGGGTTTGAACGTGTATAAATGGTAAATTAACTTTCTTGGGGGACACACATGGGATACATGTGGGTCCAAATGAGCAAGTTTAGTTTGCCAGAGTTAAAACCTTGTCATACTTGTATAGTGAGCCCTTTCTTAAAAACATGCACTTCTGATATACGAAAGCAGCTTTATATTGATCACCTAGAGATGTGATGGATGCAGAAACTCTTTAATAAATGTTTTGAGTTGCTAGTGGCTTATGCCTCCTTAAGACACTTTAGTTTTTGTAACTCTAAAAAAAAGTCATTTCTATTGTTGGGATTGGCCTCCTCCTTTCCTTGTAAAAGCACAGGGCTCAGTGAAGTAGAACTGGGGGTCGCACAGCTTGCTCGACGCATCCTTTCTTTTTACCTTATTAGCTTTAGGATAAAACGGCAATCCAAAAACTAGCTTTCCCGGACAATGTATATTGTGAAATTGATCATATTTTGAGATGCCCGTGTTGTTACCATGCCTAGTTAATTGCAGTTAGTTCCTTCATTTGTGAACTTAACCTTTTTTTTTTCCCTCTTTTGTTATTTTAGTTGTCAACCAGCTGTACATGTGTGCCACTTTTTTTCTCATGCATGTGATTTTTGAACTCATTAGTTATTAATGTATTTCTTATGTATATTTTATGATATTTTTAATTGTACCTTTAACTGTATTCTTCGTTTCGAAATCATGTTTCTTCAGTATGGTTTTGTTGCTTGGCTGCTCAGCACTTGTGTTGGACTGTTGCTTTCTTTCTTGAGGTATGTCCTTACTGCTTATCAGTAAATTATAACCATTCATTTAAAAATGATCTTATTGAGCTGATTATATTTTGTGAACCATATATAATAGCATAGTTATGGAGAGTGATTAATTGATCCAGAAACAGAAATGGGACAGAAACAAAACCATAAAGTAGAGTAATTTATACTGGAATTTTGCTAATTTAAGTTTCTTTCAAGTTTTATCGTTAAAACTAGTAATTAAGTTTCAACTGAAATTGATTTCGTATTTTGTAAACTTGGCAACTTTTTGTTAAGTAATCTATTTATTTTGAAAGTTAATTCGTCCTTTTTATTGGGCAGATATTGTATTTTCTCATCTAACTTCTCTTTTTTGGTTTGTTATAGTTAATTTTGTGCCTTTATTTATGATGTCATGATAGCAGCAGCTTATCTATGCCAATATGCATAAATGCTTTCTCTTGTTTTGCAGCAAATCATCAGTTCTTCTAGGGTTATCCTTGACTGTCCCTCTTATGGTTGCATGCCTTTCTGTTGCTATTCCTATATGGATCCGTAATGGCTACCAGTTTCGGTTTCCCCTATTACAATGTGGAGGTCCGGATGGGAACCATCAAACCCCTGGAAGAAAAGAGGTTTCTACTCCATATTCATTCTCCATGTTTAATTGGACTAACTAAGCATCTACAACAAGCATGAGAAGCATAAATTTAAACATAAGATTGCTTGTTACACTTAGTAGATTCTAGTTTTCATTTAGTGGGGTTCTTTAGTTTTGACAGTAATTCTAATTTTTGTGTCAAGGTTATGTTGGTATTTAGATCTTGGCATGCATTTTTATTGACCTTTCATCATATTGGAGCACACTGTTTTGTATCAAGGAAAACTTAAATATGGAATTTAATTTGAACATAAGCTCGATAGAGTGCAACAAATTCAAGTTGAATATAGGCAATGGTAGAGTAGGAGAGTATGCATATCTAATTTTCTACTTTCTTTTTCCTCTGGACAAATTTATAATCTTTATCTAACTCTATGCAACTCCATTTACAACATGTTGTCTGTCAGGGCGTTGTCCTTCTCATTTGCATAGCAGTATTTGCAGCATCAGTAATAGCGCTTGGAGCAATAGTATCTTTCAAGCCTTTAGATGATTTACGATACAAGGGATTGGCTGGAGAGCAGAATGGTTTTAACTCTCCATATGCATCATCTGTGTATCTTGGCTGGGCTATGGCCTCTGCAGTTGCTCTGGTTGTCACTGGTGTTTTGCCTATTGTTTCATGGTTTGCAACATATAGATTCTCCCTGTCTTCTGCTGTGTGTGTTGGGATATTCACAGGTAATTTATCTGATTATCTTTCCCCGGACTCGTTTCCTTTGTACTAAATGTGATGAGTATTGAAGTCTTCTTTTTTTTTTTTGCTGAATTATAGTATTGATTTAACACTTTATTGTAGTTGTTCTTTTGTCATTTTGTGGTGCATCCTATTTGGAGATTGTAAATTCTAGAGATGACCATGTTCCAACCGAGGGTGATTTCCTTGCTGCTTTACTTCCTTTGATGTGTGTTCCTGCACTGCTATCTCTTTGCTCTGGGTTGCATAAATGGTGAGTTAACTCTTTATTCTCAAGAAGCTGAACATTGCAGCTCTAGCCCATGACTTGGGGATTTTAGAATTGGACTTTGTGAAATGATTGTTTCTTGTCAAAATAATAAGATGATATGGGTAATATTTTCAGGAAAGATGACGATTGGATACTTTCTCGTGGTGTATATATCTTTGTTACCATTGGTCTTCTTCTTCTGCTTGGTGCGATAGCAGCTGTCATAGTTGTAATTAAACCTTGGACGGTAAGAAAGCATTAATGATATCCTTGATTTTGTTAGCTTCCACCTGTATTTTATCTGACGGGCTTATTTTGACAATACAACAGATTGGTGTGTCATTTCTTTTAGTTCTTCTCTTGATTGTGCTAGCTATTGGTGCTATCCGCCATTGGGCTTCAAACAATTTCTATTTGACAAGGACCCAGATGTTTTTTGTTTGTTTCCTTGCTTTCCTTCTGGCTTTGGCAGCATTTCTCGTTGGATGGTTTGAAGGTGAAGATGAGATCTGTTACCCAAAATATTTTACTTGGGATTTTTCTTTTGAAGTATGCCTGAATTATATGGCAACACATCCTCTGTTGCTACTAACCTTACCATTTTCAACATTGTTCAGAAAAACCGTTTGTTGGAGCATCTGTTGGTTATTTTTCAGTATTGTTTCTTCTTGCTGGGAGGGCATTGACTGTGAGTTGATGCAGAATATTATAAATGAAGTTTTAAATTTTGATACTAATATTTGTTTTCTTATTCTCTATTTGTTTTGCATCCTCTTGATCTTGCATTAAAGAATGTGCTATTTCCGTGCAGGTTCTTCTTTCACCTCCTATTGTTGTCTATTCTCCAAGAGTTCTCCCTGTATATGTTTATGATGCCCATGCTGATTGTGGAAAGAATGTCAGGTTTGTTGAGAGAGAACTTATTTGGTTCTAGTGTCAAATGTTGATGTTTCAGCATGCATCATGCATGATGTTCTTTTTTATCTGATATTTTTCATTCATTTTCCTCAACAGTCCTGCATTTCTGATGCTTTATGGAATTGCGTTAGCAACTGAAGGATGGGGTGTTGTTGCAAGTTTGAAAATTTATCCTCCATTTGCTGGTGCTGCTGTTTCAGCAATTACCCTTGTTGTAGCCTTTGGTTTTGCTGTTTCTCGTCCCTGCTTGACTCTAAAGGTTAGTGCATATTGTTGATACTTTTGCAATCATACCACTTCCTATACTTGGGAGTATATAAAGTATAAATTCGCATACGGTACTAAAGGATAGGTGAGATCCTTTGAGTTTTGACTGATTAGTTGATTCAGTTTTTCTATTCAATCTTACTTGGGAACATATTGAGTATAAATTCTACAAACAGTATTAATGGATGAGCAAGATCCTTCAAATTTTGGACAGTTTAGTTGTTTCAATTATGCCATTCAATCTGTATGTGTATTTCATTTGAGTGTGCTTTTATCTGACTGGATATTGTTTTCATTTATTTCTAGACAATGGAAGATGCAGTGCACTTTCTGAGTAAGGAAACCATTGTTCAAGCTATTGCTAGATCTGCGACTAAGGTATGCATCATACTGTTTTGAGATATTTATTGGTTGCAGTAATTGATGTTCTGAGATGTTGGCAATATGCAGCGATTGTTTTCACTTTGTTTATGGAGCCAAATTTGGAAATATAGTTTTATTGTGAAATTTTTATTTTTGTACCTAGTATTGCTGATGGTAGAAGATTTTGCTTTTTTAAATAATTGTTTATGATCTTGTTGCAATATTAGCATCTTTGTCGGGGTTTTATGTTCGGAAATATTTTTCTCTTAAGTTCATTTAGTGATTGGAAACATTGAAATTAATCTGAAACTATAAGTGTGCTACTAATGAGAGGAGATAAATCTTGCATATCTGAATATGTTGCAATATGAAGTTATATTGTTTTTTGAAGGACGGCTTCATTATATTGTTCAGTGAAGTTAATCTCTTTTAGTTTTTTATTTTCACTTTATTTTCTTGGTTCATATCTCCTCTAATTAACCATTTGAATGTGCTTATGAAAGGAAAAGGGTTTCCTTGTATGATTAAGTGGTGTTGTATTGTATTTAACATGGAGTGTACTTTATTTTCCATGCAGACCAGAAACGCTTTATCTGGTACTTATTCAGCTCCACAGAGGTCTGCCAGTTCAGCTGCTCTTTTGGTTGGAGATCCTACAATTATGCGTGATAGGGCAGGGAATTTTGTGCTTCCAAGAGCAGATGTCATGAAACTGAGAGATCGTTTAAAAAATGAGGAATTAGTTGCAGGATCCTTCTTCTGCAAAATGAGATATGGTAGGACTTTTCACTATGAGCCAACAAATGATGTTGATCACAGAAGAGAAATGTGTGCTCATGCACGGATTTTGGCTTTGGAAGAGGCAATTGATACTGAATGGGTTTATATGTGGGATAAGTTTGGTGGTTATCTACTTCTTTTGCTTGGTTTGACTGCTAAGGCAGAGAGAGTGCAGGTAACCAACAATTCTTGCTTCTTGTCATCTAGAATACTTTTGTTTTATTGTTTACTATGGTATTGTAATCATGTGATGGCAGGATGAGGTCCGGTTGAGACTTTTTCTTGATAGCATAGGGTTTTCAGACCTAAGTGCTAAAAAAATAAAGAAATGGATGCCAGAGGACCGAAGGCAGTTTGAGATTATTCAAGATAGGTGACGAGATGAGCATATGTTTTGGTTCTTACAATATATGAGGCTGTTCAAGTGTTCCTTATGTCCCTAAATGCTCTATTTTGTTACTTTTGCAGTTACTTAAGAGAAAAGGAGATGGAAGAGGAACTTCTAATGCAGCGACGTGAAGAGGAGGGGAGAGGTAAAGAAAGAAGAAAGGCTCTCCTGGAGAAGGAAGAACGTAAGTGGAAGGAGATAGAGGCTTCTCTCATTTCTTCTATTCCTAATGCTGGCAGCAGGGAAGCAGCAGCTATGGCTGCTGCTGTCCGTGCTGTAGGAGGTGATTCTGTTCTTGATGATTCTTTTGCTCGAGAAAGAGTTTCAAACATTGCACGCAGGATACGCTCTACTCAGTTAGCTCGTCGAGCACTTCAGGTGTTGTTTTAATTTTTTTATAGAGATAGTATGTGGTGTATGTGCTCTTTTGGAGTTAGTCGTGAATGTGATAGTTCCCATGTCTCTAGACATTATAATACCTTCTTTTCATAAATGATGTCCTCCTTTTCCATATGAGTTGAGTAGTCATTCCTAGATGGGCATGATGATATGGACTTCATTGATGCTCTGAGCAAGATATTCTCTATGTTTGCCTTGTTTGTAACTATTGTTGTTGCTTGAATTATGAGAGGACATTAGTATGATAATAGTTTGTTGCATCTCAGGTTTTTCCTTTATTTCAATCTTTCTAATTTATCTTTTCTTCTTATCCATTTAAGGTTGTTTAGTTAGGACCTTGCTCCTGATATATGAATGAGATTGTTACTGTAAGTTGTCAACCCATGTAATTGTGGGGATTAATGTTGTTTATGTCATTGACAGACTGGAATTTTGGGTGCTGTATGTGTTCTTGATGATGAACCAACGACAAGTGGCAGACATTGTGGCCAGATTGATCCTGGCATATGTCAAACTCAAAAAGTCAGCTTTTCCATTGCAGTGATGATTCAACCCGAGTCAGGGCCAGTTTGCCTATTAGGTACTGAGTTTCAGAAGAAAGTTTGCTGGGAAATCTTGGTTGCTGGTTCTGAGCAAGGTATCGAAGCTGGACAAGTTGGGCTTAGATTGATCACTAAAGGTGATAGACAAACTACAGTTGCAAAGGAATGGAGCATCAGTGCAGCTAGTATTGCAGATGGAAGGTTTTGATGTTTTTCTTTCTTGAGCAACATTTTAGGCAATTTATCAGATTTCATTATCATTATATTGCGTCTCTTGTTAATATCACATTTTTATATTTCTTTGAGCATCATTATATGCAAGTCTTAGATAAATCAATCTTCATACATTTTTTGTTATTAGCTGTCCACTCGAGTTGATTTCTTTAATTACTTTGTAGGTGGCACATGGTAACGATGACAATTGATGCTGATTTAGGAGAGGCAACTTGCTATTTAGATGGTGGTTTTGATGGCTACCAGACTGGTTTACCATTGCATGTGGGTAATAATATTTGGGAACAAGGAACAGAAGTTTGGGTTGGTGTTAGACCACCTACAGATATGGATGCATTTGGGAGGTCGGATAGTGAAGGAGCTGAATATAAGATGCATATAATGGATGTTTTCCTATGGGGAAGATGCTTAACTGAAGATGAAATTGCTGCCCTTCACTCTGCTATAGGCTCAACTGAGTTTGGTCTGGTAGATTTTCCTGAAGATAATTGGCAGTGGACAGATTCACCCCCCAGGGTATTTGCCTTTACTTAAAGTCAAGAAATTACTTAATAATTAGGGTTTTTTAGCACTGGTGGTGGTCCTTTATCTTTAGCGTGTTTTGCACACTTGAGCCTTGATCTTTTTCTTTTTTTTTTGTTGGCATTTTTGTCCCATAACTTTGGTTTTTTTTTGCACCATCGGTCCTTTGCCCATTTTCCATCCAAAATTCTGTTAACTAGGAGAGACCAAAGTTCAAATTTGACATAGTTATGGGACTTCATATGCAATAAGCAGTAAAAATAAATTTTTTTAAAGAGATTATTTTTCAAAATTAATAATTATTTAAAAATAGAATAAATTATATTTATTTTATAGAAAATTATGCTAAAAAAGTGAACAATTACTAAAAATTTCGAATATTTTTTAAACAAAAAACATAGATAAAACTTTTTAAAGATCTATATTAACTAAATTTTAAAATTTTTATTCTTAAAACCATTTGTTACCTACTAAATTTTCTTTTTACTTCATTTATTTTATCATGACAAAATTCATTTTTTTTTAACATAAGAATTTAACATATTTTTATTTTTATATTTAGTTCTTTACTATATATTCTTTTAAAATAGTTCAAAGCTTTAATATCCAATTCAAATTTTTAAACATGATTTTGTATGAAAAATATAATTTGTTTTCTACTTCCCTACATTTATTTGTTGTAAAAAAATTATCTTTTATTACAACAAAAGATTATAAATTTTTCATATCTAGTGTTTTATTTTATATTCTCTTAAATAAATTTCAAAATTTTAATATTTAGTTCAATTTTTTTAAACATGGTTTTGTATGAATAAGATAATTTTTAAAATTTCATAAGTTGTAAGGTTTTTTAAAATTTTAAATTATTTTTGGAAAAACAAATCTTTCAACATTTGTTTAATTATTTTTATAAATTTGTTTAATTGTATAAATAAAATCTATTATATTTTTAAATAGTTATTAAATTTAAAATATTGTCTTAAAAATATATTTTTTGCATGTGAAGTCCCATAACTATGTCAAATTTGCACTTTGGTCCCTCCTACTTAATGGAATTTTGGATGGAAAATGTGCAGAGGACTAACGATGCAAAAGAAACTGAACTTACGGGACAAAATGCCAACAAATAAAATCAGGCTAAGTATGCAAAACACGCTGAAGATAAGGGACTACCTATGCAAATAACCCTAATAAGTATATATGGAGTTAAGTAAAAACTGGTTTTATGTGTCAACTGATTCTGCTTCTGTTTATTTCACTTAGGTTGATGAATGGGATAGTGATCCTGCAGATGTAGATCTCTATGATAGGGATGATGTAGATTGGGATGGACAATACTCAAGTGGGAGGAAAAGAAGGTCAGAACGTGAAGGGGTGTTGATTGATATGGATTCTTTTGCTAGGAAGTTTAGGAAACCTAGGATGGAGACTCAAGAAGAGATCAACCAGAGAATGCTTTCAGTTGAATTAGCTGTCAAAGAAGCCCTCTCTGCAAGGGGAGAACTACACTTTACTGATCAGGAGTTTCCACCAGATGATCAATCATTATTTATGGATCCGGATAATCCTCCCTCAAAGTTACAGGTTGGGTTTTCCAACCAGTTGTTTGTTGATGATATTGGTTGTTTAAATTATCTTGGTTATCCTAACTTTTTTGGTTCTCCAATCTAGGTCGTTTCTGAGTGGATGAGACCAGCTGATATTGTAAAAGAAAGTCGGCTTGATGTTCGCCCATGCTTATTTTCTTCAGCTGCTAATCCTTCTGATGTTTGTCAGGTCTTTCTTTTTGCGACATGATAGTTGAATTTTTGTTTTGTCTATTTTATTTTTAATTTTTTCTGTAAGCAGTGTGTATGTGTTTGAACAGGGTCGGTTAGGTGATTGTTGGTTTCTTAGTGCTGTAGCTGTTTTGACGGAGGTTTCACGAATATCAGAAGTGATTATTACTCCGGAATACAATGAGGAAGGGATCTATACTGTCCGTTTCTGCATTCAGGTGGCGTCATATTTTCTGTTTTAAATGTTTTGGACATATGCTGCTAAACTGTGTTTGACATTCAGAATAGCATGCATCCTAATGGGCAAACTAAATACATACATGATATGTTATTTTAGGTTTCTTCTCCTTTTCTTTATTTCCCATTCACAGATGAAATGTTATTGAAACTGTCATAAACCTAGAAAACAACCAAAACCTAGTGTACCTTGCTAACAAACAATGAGAAGGGGGGGGGGGGGGAAGAAAAAAAGAAAGAAAGGGGAGGGAGAGTATTCCGACTCCATCTTTTGGTAAACTCTTTAGTTTCTTTTTTATTTTACTTTAATTCTATAATGCAGTAGGACATCAGTAACTTTATGCGCAGAGAATTGTGAGCTTGGTTTCAGTCGAACAGTAGGAAAAGATCGCTTATTGCTTGCAAAGATAATGACCAACTCTGGGCACTTTGTATTATCTGTATTTTGAACTAATTGCGACTGGCTGTTTTGACGGCAATGTTGATTCTTGACATCACAATTACCTGTCATATAAAATTAAAATTAGTTACCTTTTGATTTTTACTATTATAATCATCCTAAAGCCTGTTCTCTTGTGTCACTTTAGGGTGAGTGGGTACCTGTTGTTGTTGATGACTGGATTCCATGTGAAACACCGGGTAAACCAGCTTTTGCCACTAGTAGGAAAGGTTATGAGCTATGGGTCTCCATATTGGAGAAGGCATATGCCAAATTGCATGGTTCTTATGAAGCTTTAGAGGGTGGTCTTGTTCAGGATGCTCTTGTAGACCTTACTGGTGGTGCTGGTGAGGAGATTGACATAAGGAGTGCCCAGGCCCAGATTGATCTTGCAAGCGGGAGACTGTGGTCCCAATTGTTGCGATACAAACAAGAAGGTTTTCTACTTGGTGCTGGTAGTCCATCAGGTTCGGATGTGCATATTTCCTCCAGTGGCATTGTGCAAGGGCATGCATACTCCTTATTGCAGGTCAGTTGGAACCATCTCCATTTTGTCTTGCCTTATGGTGTGGGCTTCTAGACATTTTCATTAAGGTAGTCAGTTCTTATTGCATTGTTATTCAGGTTAGAGAGGTAGATGGCCACAAGCTTATTCAGATTCGAAATCCATGGGCTAATGAAGTTGAGTGGAATGGCCCTTGGTCTGATTCATCACCTGAATGGACCGATAGGATTAAGCACAAGTTAAAGCATGTTCCTCAGGTTATTTTATTTCATTCTGTTTCATTTTTTACAAATCATGGATATGTCTACCATATCATTTCATTCTGCGAAAAGGCATGTTGTCATAATTGCAGTTCTCTCCGTTGGATTATCGTAAAATGAAATGTGATTGCTGATTGTTGTCCTTTGTACTTTTAAACAGTCTAAAGATGGCATATTCTGGATGTCATGGCAAGACTTTCAGATTCATTTCCGATCTATATATGTTTGTCGAATCTACCCCCCGGAGATGCGCTCTTCTGTTCATGGCCAATGGCGAGGCTACAGTGCTGGTGGCTGCCAAGATTATGATACGTGGCATCAAAATCCACAATTTCGACTGAGGGCCACTGGGCCAGATGCATCATTTCCAATTCATGTATTTATTACATTGACTCAGGTAAACTTTCCTTATGACCTCACTCGGATTTGTATTTATAAAAATTGTTTTCTTTGTGTTTATGGAAAAAAAAAAAAAAAAACTTTCTAACTGTGATCTGCATGCAGGGTGTGAGCTTCTCAAGGACAGTAGCTGGTTTTAGAAATTATCAATCTAGTCATGATTCAATGATGTTTTACATTGGAATGAGGATACTTAAAACACGTGGCCGTCGCGCTGCTTACAATATTTACCTACATGAATCAGTTGGTGGAACAGACTACGTTAATTCTCGAGAAATATCTTGTGAAATGGTTTTGGAGCCTGATCCTAAAGGTTACACAATAGTACCTACAACCATACACCCTGGGGAAGAAGCGCCATTCGTTCTCTCTGTTTTTACCAAAGCATCAATATCCCTGGAAGCCTTGTAGTTTAGCAGAGTTGGCTTTCCAGTTAGTTTTTCTCCTTTGGGCTGAGAGCGCATGTGTGCAAATTTTTGAGTTGCTGGGGCTGTACATGGTCCATGTACACTTGCAGGCAAGTTATGTTGGCTGCAAAGCCATACACCAAATGATGAGGTAAATTTTGGTCTCTTTTAGTTTGTAAATAGTGGTCAACCTTTTAGATTGTATTGTTGCTTTTGCTTATGTTTCTTCAGGATGCTTATGCTTTTTTGCCTGATATTAATCTTACTTTTCATTATTCTTGCCGTACACTAAATAGTAGAATGTCTTAAATCTTTCTTAAGGAAACACAAATCCTTTGAATTAATGCATGCATATTCATACACACATAAATCCTGTTATATTCCAATCATAATTCCTGATATATTCCAAGTAGTTATAACTTATGAAAGCATGTATGGTGAATATAGTATGGATGTATGTATTTGTAGCAGATGCATAGCAGTATAAATCCATTCCTGAAAGGGTGCACTCTGGCCTTATTTTCAGCTGCAAGGATGACCTCTGGGTTAGCCATTTATTCAAAGAGTAATACCAACTCTAATTGGATTAACTTGATTAGAGTTGGGGCTCAATAAGCATGCAAGCTGCCAATTTCAGACGAGCGCAAATGCCTTCACAGACGAGGCTGCTACACATGGAATTCCAGCTTGAGGAAACTAGAGACTCCTTCACCCTATGCCTCCTCTCTGTCAGATAATTATTTGGATGTTGGCGTCAAAAGGAGTACTCGGGGGATTATAATTGTACAGAAAAGTTGTTAAATTGTTGTATGGAGTATAGGTTTCACCATGTAAATGAGAGCAAAAGAAAGCACTAAAAAAAATAATTAGTAATCTTTAGTTCTAGGGGACAAAAAAGAAAAGCAATGCAGCAGCTGGAATGATTGTTGTTTCAGCTGCAGTTTTGAGATGCTCTGTAATTGGAACCATGAATCATTTGTATTTTACATTTGTATAGAAAATTATTTATTTCCTATATTTGTCACGTGATATAGTTTTGTCGTCTCGTTCTGCTGACATGTTCATTGTTATCATCCTCTAGTGGTTGATCAATAATTTAGAAGTCTGGGCTGCAAAAAATGGTTGGTTCTTATTGATTCATTCTAAAAATCAATTAGTTCATAATGTTGTATTCTCATTTGGTCCATTTATTTTTCAGGAAATAGGATTGTGGTAAAAATAAGTTTATTTGTACAAAGCTATGTATGGTTTTATAATTGAAATTTTTTTTGTTCAAATTTTTATTGGGTTCCTATTTAATTTTTGTGTTGATTTATCTACCCTGACCTCTATTGAGTCATGAATGGAAGTGGGTCTTGATTGGTACTAAACAACCGGGAAAAAAAAAAAGAAAAAAAAAAAGACAACAATGGCAGTATATAAAAGCACGGTCTACGATTAATGGAATTTATTTTCCATATTCTCAAAATTATAAAGTAATTTTCCTCCAATCAAAAACGACGTGAAAGAAAGGAAAAATTATATGCTCTTTCTCCGTCCTAACCGCCCCCATAAAAAGATGAAAAAAAAAAAATTTGAAAAGAAAAGAAAAAGCCATGTCATGTTGCCTCTCTTTATATCATTTTTCATTCAGAATCACTCTCCATGCTTCCCATGGCCTTCAATCCTCTGGGTCTCTGCAGCATAAGACACCCACATCAAATTTGGTTTTCATGTATTTCCAATATTCAGTTGACACTTAACCAAAACAATTTCTGTCTAAGAAGAGAGGGAAACGCATTACCTTCTTTGAAGCCTTCTTCTCCCTCACCTCGTACCTTTCCTGGCACAAGTCTGATAACCATGTACCTGGCATCACCAGCTGCACACACAATTTAGGACCCAAAAACGACTGAACGTAAGCAACCAAACGAAACCACATCACATTCTTCTACTCACAATTGAGATCAGCCTAAAACCAACAATTTGGATCAGGAACACATACAAGTAAGCTTCTTTGGAGCAATTTGGCTCTTTTCTTTGGCCTCTGCGGAAGCTTGCAACCTTTCATAGCCATGAAATCCTCTTCCTTTTCTTTACTAGACAATGAGATAAACAATTTTGGCCAAACAAAGCCTCCACTTTCGATCCCAGCATGACCATGATGATCCAATCCCACAACCTTCCCATTCTCATCTAATCCCAATGAACCCCTTGTCGTATAGTATCGATCTTCCTTCTCCGGTGATGCCACCGACACCTTTCTGTTGTTCATTGGCGAACCACAATTCCTGTGACAAAACAAAACAACTTGAAAAACCAGGACTACTGCCTTTCCATACTCACGGTTGGCTCAATTCTCAGAGTTATGTAAAATTGCAGCAACCAAAACGCCCATCCAACTGAAAATGTGATTTTGCCTTCCTTACATTATTTCGGTTATATAACAAATTAGTTTCTTTCATCTTTCTTTCCAATTTCCTCCTCTTTTTTGTTCAACAAAATGAGGAAAAAAAGAAGAAAGAAGGCTTTGAAACCCTTCTCAATTTGGACTCTGCAGACCAGTTAAAATCCCAGAAAGCACAATCAAAAGAAAGAAATACAAAAACAAAAATAACATGGGTTTTGGTATAATTACTTGTTGAGAGGCTGAGGAAGCGAAGAGGAGTCTTTGCCAACAGTAAGAGCGCGAGGAGTAGTGATCTTCTTCTTTCCCAAAGAGCTGGATGATGGTTTTGTGTTCAAGTTTTGATCTTTCTTGACCTTCAAACATCTAAGCCTCTTTCTGTTTCCCCACTGTAATAAAAAGTCTGTCTCTGCAGCTTTACACCCTTTTTGGCTCTTCCCTTCCTTTTCCATCTCTCTCTCTCTCTCTCTCTGTCTGCCAAAAAAAAAACTTGTATCCAGGTTTCAGAGATTATTAACCATTTTGGATTTTACTTGGAAGCAAAGCCAAAAACTAACCTCAAGCAAGATCTAAGTAGGAACGCAGAAAACAATGCAATTCCTCTCAGATTTTATCCTGCATTTGAATGACCAAAAGGCGAGTCTTATAAGGCAAAATCAAGATCGGAGTAATGCTCTGCTCCGATTGGTTGCTGAGAGAGGTGTAAAAGAAGAAACGAGAAAAGAAAACATGGAGATGGAGGGAGGGCCAATGCGATTAAGCAGTGCACAATCCAAGTTCCGATTCTGTTTACGCTATTATTCTCCGGAAACCAAACAGATGAGAGAAAACTGTACGAGTAGAAAGAAAGATAAAATGCACGGATCAAACTTCCATTCCATTAAATTTACATGGCAGCAGAGCAGAGTCTAGCAAAACACAGCTTCACCAAATTTGGCTGATGGATTGGATTCGGAGACAACAAAATGAAATATAAAATGCCAAGAAATAAATAATAATAAAAAAGGGTGATTTCAATAATGTATGTATGAGAGGCAAAAGAAATAAAAACCGGCGCTTTTTTTTTTCTCTGTCTCTCTCTCTCTCTGTTATCTTCACCCAACCCAAACCTCTGTGTCTGTTCCCTCACTTGTTTCTTTCTCTGTGCTTCTGTTTGCCTCAACAACACAACACAACACAACACAATTCAGACTTTTGCTGCCATTCAACAAAATTTCCTCCTTTTTGTAAACAATCTTGACCATCCGATGCTTAATGGACGATCAGATGAGTTTCCCTCCAACTTACTGACCTTGATTGCCTGTTTTGTCAGACTGGTTTGTGTTTTGGAGCGTTAGGCGTTGGGCTTTTGGGCTTGCTTAATGGGTCTGACTCTAGGGCACATGAAGTCACTTGGGTCACGTGATACATGCATGCCGTTTCATCTCATTAGTTTCGTCGTTATCATGAACGGTGATGATTCATCATTTCATGATCAGCCCCTTCTCTCTAAACAAAACAAATAAAAAGGATCCAAGTTGGTGATCCGTGTATTTCATACCCTAAGATGGGTTGGTTTTTGGTATCTCAACATTTAGACAACAGTGTCCAAGACAAGCCCAAATAAAGCAAACCCAATATAGAGTTCTACCATTATTAATCCTCGCTTTGTTACTCGGGTGGTTTTAGAAATTATACACCACTTGTCATAGAATTGGGATATTTTTGATTCGGTGTTAGTGTTCATCTGCCATGTTGACGATGGATTGGAGGTGGTAGTGAAATACATGTTCATCTACAGGGTCTGATATCATTCTATAAGACCATTTCAAAAAAGAAGGTAATGTGGACAGAATGTGATTGTTAAATACATTATACATGCTTCCCATAAGTTCCTCTCCCTCATCTCAATGAACATATACAGAACATACATATAATAACACCATTTCAATCGATTACGTTTTGACCTCCCTAGTCCCTATAATTGTTGTAATCCATGTTCAGGTTTAGCCGTTTAGGCTATAGCCTGATTAAAGGTAGTGATCCAATCATTCTGAGATTCTAAAGAAAAACCATTAATTAAAAAGTAGCTAAGCTTGGATTAATTTGCTTGTTGAGACTTTTGCTGCCATTGAATTGATGGTAGGTGATCTACTATGTGACCAAAGCCGATTGCTTAGTGAATGGGGGATAAAGAAAAAAGCTTACTCCGCAATGTTAATTTGGTTAAGCTTTTTTATGGCTCTTTTTTCTATATATCTTTAACCACTTTTTTTTTTTTTTTTTAAAGCAAAAGACTTGTACTTGGAGCAATGTCAAGTGGTTTCCTGACTAGTTCAAAATCTTTTGTTCTTTTTCTTTCTTGAATCTTCTTTCTTTTTTCCTGACTATTTCAAAATCTTTTGTTCTTTTTTTTTTCTTGAATCTTCTTTCTTTTTCTTTTCAAGTAACGGTCAAGCAAAAATGAAGATTGGTTAAAAGTTGAGGCCCATATGCCCTACTTGCTTTTTTTTTGGTAAATCCATACTTGCNCTACTTGCTTTATATACACACACAAGAGAAAATGGCATATTCAATTCGCTCATCAGTCCCATTAGTTTGGACAGATATGAATATTTGTCTATTCCTATACTCCTCCTAAGTTTCTGAATTCATAAGTCCAACTTTATGAACATTTGAATTATATGCTTAACCATGCAACTAGTTGCATATATATAATTCTGTAACTAACTTTAACCAAAAAACATATATATATATATATATATATATAATTCTGTAACCACCCTCTTTTCTATTATCTCCATATATAAATATGGTTTACTTTTTATCTTCCAAGCTAGTTACATGAATAAAATAATCCTTTTTTAGATTAATTTAGAATTGTTCATCTACATTTTGATAAAATAATTCCATTCAAAACCTTGTAAGATATGGAATGCACGATGATGCAGACAGAGCACCAACTTCATTGGTAAAAGGTTGGTGATCCTTCTAAACCATTCATAAGTGCAGACATCAAAACGGTTAGCATTTCATTTTCATTTGGATTTCAGAAAGCCCAAAAATCATTTCCCAGATTTCAAATACTCTTACAATTCAATTCATGGAGGGAATAGAAGAAATAGTCATTCTCTTTTGAAATACCTTAATAGTTTTCTTCTTCTTCTGGCTTTCAAGTTTAAAAAATAAACGATATATATTTTCAAACCGAATCGATAAGAGATTTTTTCTTCCCCATTTCGTTAAAGGAACATATAATGTAACATTCATTCACTTGAAATCTAGCAAGAAATCTATCAACAACTCATCTCCACTCATTTCTTACCAAACAAACAACAAAGTGGAAAACATTTTATATATGATTGAGTGGCTAAAATAAAAACCCATCAATATAGATGTTAAAATGAAAATATTATTTCTTTTTTAAAAAAAATAAGAACAAAGAGGCAAAAGTGAATAATATGCAAAAATGCCAAAACAGTAGTTAAGAAGACAGCAAAAGGTGGGGACCCACAGAGGCGAAAGTCACAGCTGTATGGCAACAAATGGGCAAGGCCACCCTGTAAGCTGTAGCCCGTAGCACACAACGTTAACTTTGGGCAGCTGCCCTTAAATCTCTCTCTCTCTTTCTGGGGTTTTATATATCCTATATATACCAACCAAGCCATCCACAACCATTGTCCTTAAACTTGCCTCTCTCTCTCTCTCTCTCTCTCTCATACACACACATTGCCTCTCCTCTGCTAGCAACATTCACCAAAAACCCATCTCCAAGAAGAAATTTTTTATTTTTCTTCTTTCTCTCTTCTCCATAACCTCCTTGGTTTCTCCAAATAACATAAGCAAAACAAATGGAGGCAATGAACATGAAGCTCTCTGTGGCTCTGCTGGTTGCTGTCATGGTTGCCTTGTCAGCCATCCAGAAAGCTGCTGCAGCCGATGCTCCAGCTCCTAGTCCAACATCCGATGCAACTCTATTTCTGCCCACTTTCATTGCATCTCTAGCAGCTCTGGCTTTTGGATTCTTGTTCTGAGCTCATCAACTCATTTAATTATACTATATTGTGCATGCTTGCTCATTTTCTCTCTGTTTATTCTTTTGTATTGGGTTTTCCTTGACTATGAGAAGGAGGAGAGAAATGGGTTGGGATTTTCTTTTTTCTTTCGGATTTTAATGTAATTAATTATTGTCAAGGATGTGATGTTGGGATCTGTTTGGTATTGTAATATAAAACTCTTGTATAATTCTCTATGTTTTGTATTTTTCTTTAGTGAGGAATTGAGATGGTTAATTAGAATTGGGCTGATAAGGATATTATGGAGAGGAATGCGATGCATTTCTAGTGGTGGGTTGATGGTGGATTCAGTCTTTTCCCCGCATTTTCTTCTCCCATTGTTTGTACTTGTGATCTATTAGCAATAAACTCCATTCTTGTATTCTATAATTTATTTGTATTAAAAAATGTCTTTTCATCTGGTATCCCAGTAATATTACATATTATTCCATTTTGTATAATTTATCAAGACATTTTAGACAACAACAAAAAAAAAAAAAAAAAGGAGAAAAGATAACTGTATGTCCTCAATTTGTTTATTGGCTAGTGTAGTGATGAGCTGTTTCTTGCTTGGCAGATTGTAATGGAGATATGTGAATTAGATGATAAATGGTAGTGTGGGACCTCTGTAATTTGGCTCTGGCAAAGACATGGCCTGACAGCAGGCACATATAAAATCCAGAGAGGCTCTGACTGCCCCTGGATTGGAATCTAAACTAAACTTTATTCCACATGGAATGATGTTCATAACAAAATATCTGACTTTCAATATTCTGAGGCTGCCTTTAAATGTTAATAATTTTGATGGCCTACATGAATTCTTCAACAAAATCACATTGTGATGAATCATGTCCTCACAAGAGGGAAGATTTTATTGGAGTCAGGATAGTGAGGTATGAGGATGGAAAAGATTTAATGGTTTTGTATAATAATTAAAAGCTTCTTCTTCTTTCAAACTGATGGTAGCAGCCCACATGACCAAAAACTCATTTTTATGAACAAAATTCCCAATAATTAGTAAAGGGGCTGGCTAATTGAACCAGACTACATTACAGAGGCCAAAACCGGCTATGATGTGAACCTGTGAACAAACATCACAAGCTTCATGCTTGGTGAGTTGCTTAAAAAAGCAAGGTAGGACCAGTATAATGAGAAAAAAACTGCTAGTACTAAAATCACAATTAAAACCTCCTCTGCTTTTAAACATTTTCCTAATAGATTAAAATGATCTCTTATAAATATACCCCCAAATCCAATTCAAAAATCTGAATTCAACCACTCCCATGTGTAGCACATAAAGAAGGTACAACTTCACCTTCAGCTAATTAATAATAATAATAATAATAATAATCAAAGTAAGCTAAATTGAAGGCATGAACAGAGAAGCTCATGATGTGGGCACTGTGGCAGAAAAACATAGCATAAGCTTTTGCACTTGATTAGTGGGTTTGGTTGAGTAACCTTTGTCTATACGCTAAAAGCCTAAAGTCTTGCGTTGCTACCTTTGGAGACAGACTAGTAGGGCCTAGCGATTAGTGCATTCCCATGTTTCTCTCTGCTTCTCCTTTCCTCTTTCTCTTTCTTGTTATCGAAATTTGCTCCTCATGGGTTTCATTTTCAGGCAAATTACTCATCTTTCCCATATCATGTGAACGCGTTATATACTTTTGAATGCTCAAGTCCTGAACTTGTTTGAATGCTTGAAGCCTAGAGAGCGAATGTTCTCATGATAGGAAAAAAATTTCCTGATGAAAATACATTCACCTCAAGAAAGACAAAACCAAAAAAAAACTAAAAACAAACTAGAGTACCGAATTTCAATTTACTGAGGGCTCTGTGGAGTAATTTTTCAGCTCTTAACAAGTTCATGACCATTCACCACCACCACAACAACAGCAACATAATAATAATTTAGCTATTTGTCACCATAGTAATTATCACGATTAAATTTTATTTTATTTTTAATACTAAATAAAATAAATCTTTTAATATATATTTCACTTGTGATCTAATGATGACAAATAACATTTTTCAAATAAAACAAGATTTACTTGTAAGCTACCAGAAAAATGAAGAAAATAAATCATAAGTCGAACACCACTCGTAAAGATCAAAACGGAATTGGAATCACTTATTTATTTTTATTTTTGGTCTTACAAACTATCTAGAAAGATGTGAGAATAACAAAACTGGATCTTAAGAACACTGCATTTCTTTAACTTTGGGAGAAAACAATATCCCCAAGTAATTTAATAATCATGTTAGTTCTTAAAAATTACACTATCTTCAAAATCTATAACCATAACTACATCAATTAGATCTAACTATTTCTTCTTCTACATTTAACCAAAAAAAACTATTTCTTCTTCTACAAATTCAAAAAGGATAGCAGAAATTAGCGGCTAATTTAGTTACATATAATATTTTCATACTACAGGATATTGTACATGGAAGCGCAAAAGCGGACTGGTATATGACAGCATACTCGAAGCTAACTTGCATATTCATTCTTCACTAAATCATATACCATAATTTATGGCCAAATAATTAGCTGTTGCTGTCTTGAGTTTTAGCCCATAGTCTGCAACTTCTCTGGATGCCTAGAGAGCTCCTTATCAGCAAAATGAAGAAGCCGCCTCAGTCTCAAAACCATATCACAATGAAAAGGCAGTGCCGTTCGTCGTTCCAAGTATGCTGGGCTCACGGTCATCCAAGAGAGGGCATGAAGTTCTGCTGCAACAGACTCGAGAATTAAATGGGTCTCACTTTCAAATTCTCTTGATTCCAAGCTTGAGGTTCTTCCCCCGTGTTTCATAATACCTCTGATGATTTTTTCTTGGCTAAAGTTATTACCACCATAATGATCGACAAGACTAACTGAAAGAGCTGAAGGCCATTCCTCTTTAAAATTGTTTCTTAAATCTTTCCTCATAGAAGGTACAGCTTTGGATACCACAAAACCAGTGGAAAGTGGAATAGCATAGCCTTTGCTGTGGAGGAGATGGGCGAGTGGAGGGGACTCAGCAGTGAGGCATGTAGGGAGCTGAAGAGGTGTTGGAGGGAGGTACCGCATGCTGGGTGATGGGATTAAAATATAAGAAGCAGACATAGAACCAAGGGATTTTACAGGGGTGAACCCTTCCAGATACCCTGAGTTGCCCATGGAAACACTACCTTGACTTCCTCCTGCACAAAGCACCAAGTTAAATGACTTAATGTATATACTTGGATCCACTTCCTAACAGTTTAACCTTTTGAAATTGATGGTCATATGGTAAAAGAGACTCCGTTGCTTGTTTCACCTAGCGCTCAAATTATACATGAGGGAGTGTGTCTGAGTGTTGTGTAGCCTCAATATACATAGTTGTCTCCACTATTTAACAGCTCAAACTTTTTGTTATTGATGGTATTGTATCTTTTAATATAAGTAAGCAAGGATGTCTGATTAACTTACCAGGAGATGGTGAATCTGCTTGAAAAACTAGATGTAAAGAATGATCAACCGAAATTCCAACAAAACTGATGCTTTGCACCCACTGAAGCAGACCCCTGGAGTTGTCAACCATTGCGTGTCCACTCATAATTTGCTTTCTTGCTGCAGATTGTCCTAAACCACCTTTCATAAAGCCAGAACTTTTTGAGTGAGGGCTACTATATAGAGGGCTAGGTGATGAAGGTAACGCTCTCTCTTGCATCAAGCTCATTTCCTGCTGCTGTAACGAAGTCCCGTTACTGCTTGGAGGTATCCCATCAGATACAGATCGCCGCAATTGCAGAGGCCACTTTTTCACCTCGGAACCCCCTAAAGTAGTAATGGCTTTTTGCCACTCTGTTTACAGAGATGGAGAAAACTCAAAATTTCAATATCAGGGCCAAATCATTAACTTTAACAAGTAGGCTATAAGATAATAATCAAGTTTGGTTGCAGCATTATGTTTTCTAGGCTGGGAAAGAAAATTATTATACTTTTGTTGTCTTATATGTATATTATATAAATACATAGTAAACTAAAAGAGCAGAAATATATATATTTTTGAACAAGTAAACTAGAACTCTCATACATAACCATTAAAGAGAGGTAAAATAAACACTACAAAATGGAATGACTTTATACCTTGGTATTCAAGTTCATAGAAAGTTCCAATGCGTGCTATAACAAAATCTCTGGGCTTGGAAACACCAGTATCAGAAGAGCATGCTTGAAGTATTTGACAGCCTTGCTGCAGAACTTGAACAAAAAGGCATTCCAGACCCTTTGTGTCCTGCCTACTGCTAATTCCACCAAATGGGAATATCTGACTGTCAAGCAATTCTCCCCTTGAGTCTGTCCAGATACACACCAGCCAACGCCAATCCTCAGTCCATCCATAGCAACAATGTAAGCTTGGAGGATTCTTGTCTGGGTCGGATCCATCAACTTGAGAGTTTAATCCAGAATCTGCACTTCCCAATGAACTCGCACTCTGCATAAAACCTCCACCACTATCATCCAACAATGGCTTTGAAGATTCTGATGCTGAATTACCAAATACCAGAGGTGTAAATCCATGCTCTAGAGAACCAGGTTCTGCAAGGATAAAAAGTGGTTCAAACATGTATCGAGTTTCATCTTGAATGAAATAATCTCCCATTCTGTTTGGATCACAGCTTAGCACTCCGGTTCTCGTCGCTTGCCATGAATTATCCCAGGTACCTGGCCTCAAGCTAGAATCAATTTCACCCTCTCTAGGAATGGAATGCCCTGTCATTCGAGGACCAATGCAGTCTTTCCACATCCCTGGAGTGGGAGATGACATTTGTGTCAGGACCGAATGAGACCTATTGGACAATGATGATGATTGGATATCATTAGATGATCCCCGTGATATTCTACGAGCCTTGTTATAAACAGTGAAAGCAGTCTCCTTAAGAATTACAAGTTCACTAAGCGACGGACTTGTAACTTTAAAAATTGCATCGACTGTAACGATCTGTAGTACCAATTTAGGAATACTAAATCCCGAGAGTATTAAAACATTGGATATCGAAGTTTCGTCCACTGCTGCTGAGCAGCTCAATGCTTTTCCAACCTGATTGTGCAGTATAGATCTCCTCTCTCTGTCTGATTGGAAAACAACTGATCCAATGGCAACAGAAGATTCAATCACAGTTTGCAAAACAGCAGTTGGCTCAGGGAAGGGGCATACCACATAAATTACCTGGATAGTACAAACCAATGAAATAGGTATATAAAATATATTTATCGATGGCAAATAAGTGCTGAACTGTGTATGCATTAATAGAACCAGAAGAAAGAAAACTTCTGTAAAATGCAATAAAATATGAGGCATTTGACCAATCACATGTTGCTGAAATAAGAAAAATTCCAAATTAACTATCCCTTCCTTTCAAAATATGCCAAGAACTAAATGACAAGAAGCAACTGTTAGTATTGATCTTGAGTAGAACAAGTAAAACATTTTTCAAGTGTCTTCAAATATAGAGAAGCATACAATGAGATATGAATTAACCAACTCTTACATGAGAAAGTGTACAGGTTTGGCATATAACCTTTGGTTTATAATGTTTTGGAAAATTTAAGAAAGCATAATGATCCACTATTATGTATGGAAAATTCATGCGAACAAAAAAAAAATATTAGAGAGATCCAAAGTAAATTGTGATATTATCAACATAGATTAACAGCTTCTCACATTTAATACTTTATGCGTCATAAAAACAGACTCAAGTATTGAGAAAGGCTAAAGCATCCTAAGAAAGAGCAATTTTGCGCACTTCCAGAAAATGAAAACTCTAATTTCCATAAACAATAGAAACGATACACGATAAAAATAAATAAAAAAGAGCAACATGTCAATAAAATAATAAATGAAAGCAATTAGAATTTTTCACTTACCACACAAGGACCACTGCTTCCTTCTTTTGCATTTGTGGACAAGCTTGGACCAAGTTTTAAAGCTTTCAAAGCCTTTGAGAGAGACTTAAGATAGCTCGTCAAGTCCCAACCATTGGAAAGAGAGAGAAAATAATCACTTATTGATCCGACAAGAGATGCATTACCGCTTTCTATCCTCATCGCTTGAGGGCAATCGAGGAGAACAAACCCAGAAGATGACAATTTTCCAGAGTCAACCTCCATTTGGTTCCCAAAATTCTGAGGTAAATGAGTTCCGAGTTTGCATGTCTCATAAACTGGAGAGAAGAGAACCAAAAAAAAAAAAAAAATTATACAGAGAGAGAGAGAAACAGATGGCAGTATACATTTTCCATGGAACCTGACTTTACAAAAGGTCAATAACAAGGACTCTCCCGCCATATGCAAGCTTTTCTTACCAATCAAGGAGAGTCACCCTCAATTTAATTTCCAAAAAACACATTAACCCTTGTACAGAAAATTGTATTCCCTTAAAGAAAGGAAGGGACCACTGTAAAAGGCAAGGACTATTTTCCCAACTACCCAGGCAAAACTTGGGGTTAGTGTTCTGAGACAAAAAACTTTAGGGAATATAAAAAGACAAAACCACCAAACTACATAACTATTGTTTTCAATTAGTATGACTGTTATTTATTTACTGCATAATATCATGGTTTGTGCAATGCAGACACAAATACAAGAAAGTAAATCAAAATATTTTCTCGCAGTCGTAGTAACATAGATGAAGATGGTAAAAAAGGAAAATATTATGTTTAAGCATATCCTATGGCAGATATATCATTTACTCACCAGTTCCTAGTTGTTGGAAAAAATCAGTAGCAGCTGAAGTAAGAGGATCAATGTCTGGACATACGACACTATAAATAATCTGCCAAAGATAAAGAGAGAAGCATTAAACTTGATTGACAGATGTAAGCAATTTCAAAACCCACAGTAAATATAGATGTACATGGATAAATAATTTGTAACTCATTGGAAGAGAAAAATAACAATTTGTAACAGACATTTAGTGAACGGTTGGAATTAACTTACAGGCTTTTGTAGAGCATATGGTTCGAGAGGAGCCTTTTCCCATAGTTGTAGAGAATTCGCTGACGTCTTAAGCCAATCATCCTGATACCTATTAGACAGATCATTATCCAAACATTCAATATAATCGGCCTATAGAAGTATCAAGCATGTCCACTGCATGTAAACTTTGGCATTAAGAATATGAAATAATATGTTCATCCAATTATTCAGACGTTGATATAAAAATTTGATGAAGAAGTATACCCAACAAGTATAGAAGGCAATGGAATAACAAAAAGAGATGGTCTTAGCCGGGAGCATTCTGCTTCAGAACTAGAGTTCTCTTGGTTTGATCTCCCGTCATTTTTTGCACTATCTGTTGCAACACATTTTGAAAATAATCAAACTGTTTGCTACACTAAATAAATAAGTTTATCATGTATATACAAGCATAAACATACCTTTAAGGCAAGATGAGCCCCCAGCAGAAGACTGGGATGGGCTCATTGGTTCCCCAATAGATACTGCTGCAGACGATGGATCTCTGCATTCACTTATTGTGGATTCAGGAGAAAATAAATCACCTGTGCTTCCAGCTTCACCTGATTGGTTGCGACCTCTGCACCAGTCAGTAACAGATAATGGACCATCCAAAATATCAAAGGCAGATTTTAAGGCTGTTTTTATGTCAGACTGCAGCAAACTAATCACAGATGATACATGAACCTGAGAAAATAATAGATAGGTTTCACCATCATAATTCACCATAAAGTCTCAAGTAAAAACAATTTCCATAAATAATAAATAGATAAAAATTTGATTTGCAAAAAAGTTAATGAAAAAATGCTGGAGGTTCATAAATCCCAACCAAGAACTTGCTTCTTTGGGAAACGAATGTTACATATAGAATAATAACATAATTTAATACATATGAAGAGTGAAATGACTTTTTGAGAAGATTTTCTCGAAGAGAAAAAGAACATAGAATATAAATGGAGTGCCTCACTGATTGGTAATAAACAGTGCAGAAACAAGGTTATAATACATACACTTGCCAAACAAATAGTGCATTCTTTCAAGGACTCTTGAATTGATTTTTGCAATAAAATTATTGAACAGAACAATAGCTACAGAAAGGACGAAAAGCAAGTTTCCTACTAGTGCATGAATGATTTAACATATTAAAAAGCTTACCTCAGCAGAAAGTGGATCAACTAACTCCACACCAGCAATGTCCAAGGAATGGCAAGAAGCCAAAGTACCCCCACAACCTGCATGAACCAGCGAAGGCCCACAAGAAAATCCCTTCCTCCATTGCTCTTGCAGAGCAAGCCAACCATAAGGTCCATCACCACAATCCGTATCCAAAGCCAGATCAACAAACGAAGTAGCTTGTTGGACAAGTAATGCCAAACCATCAAGAAGCTCCTGAAGTGGTTGTCTTTGGCCATAAGAAAGCATACCTTCATCGTTGAACTGATTATGAGACAAAGAAGAGCTAACTTCTATATTTGGTGAACTTATGGATTTTGTGACTCTAGGAACCCCAACAGTGCGCCAAACACCAACAGGAGCATTGAGATGCCCATCAAGCATTCCTCCATCAAGATCTCCAGCTATTCTAACTGGTATAGATTCTTTCTTCTTTACTTCGTACTTGCCAGATAGGTTGTCTGTCATAATACTTGGGTCACTTGGAAACTGATTCAAAACAGTGGTCTGGATTAACCTATTCAAACCAGTAGATGCGAAGCTATTTGAAGATAATAAGGTATGACGGATCCTGCACATTGTAGCTTGGAACATAATGCATTCAATTTCAGTTGCAAGAACTGTCTTCATAGAGAGGAACGGACGATCTGCTTCAGATGTACCTTCGGACATATTCCTCTGGGAAGATTTCATGGCATTAGCAGAACAAGGGTTAGAAAATGCAGATGCTCCCACACCATCACATGTGACGATGCTATTGTTAGAGGTGAAAGATCTTCTATCATTTTGTTCTTTTACACTTGCCACATGAGTGTAATGGTTCTTTGACTGGAAAATAGCATTTGAACCATGCTTCTGAATGCTAGTTTTTGAATTCATAGTCATGCCAGGTTTGTCATCTGATGCATCAAAACAAGGCGAGCAAGGGGGCATTGCACCATATGTGTAATTACTTGGACTTGAATTTGGACTTTCCACTTTTCTAGATTTGGGAAAATATGGGCTTCTGAATATGGATGAGGATAATTCACTTGTAGATGTTTCAACTGCTCCAAATTCAGGGGCAAATGTCATCATTGCTTCAGCTTTCAAAATATGATCAAACTCGGACGTAGAAGATGCTGAAGAGTGGTCCACTAGACCTGATGACGATGAGTTTTCTATGACTCCTTGATTTTTGCTGATTGTCTCCTCTGTGGCTACTGGGGGAGGTGGATTGAAGCTTTCAAATGATGCAAAACCATCAGTCAAAAGCAACTGATCTGCCATATCCATCACAACTGGACTGCTACCTACATCTCCACAATCTGGACCAGAAAACATAAGAGCCTGCGATTCTGCAGTTCCTGGGGGCTTTAAAAAACAAAGAAACATTTTCAGATGTAAAAAGAATCTTCACTTTGAACGTTTTTTTTTTCTTCTTTTTCTTTTTTGGAAAAAGAAGGGGGGGGGGGGGAGTTGTAGTACATAAAGTTCAAGAAAAGGTACAGGGACTTTCTTTCAAGCTTTACATAACAATGATCATAAAAAGTCATTCTTCTTATCCATCTAAGAATAATCGTCAATAAAAATTATAGATTAGACAAACTAGGATGGCATAAGCAAAGAAAATACCTCCCCAAAAGGTAAATCTTCGTTTTCGAAGAAGTCACCAAAATCTCCAAATGCATGAAGAAGAGCTCGGATATCAGTGCCCATGTCTCTGTCATCACCGTCCCAGTCCCAGAAAGATCCAATATACTCATTTGCAATTCCTGTAATGGCTGAGTTGCTAACTTCCACAGAACCAAGATCAGACTTGTATGAATCTTGCATAGGAACATTTGTAGTTACACCCAATTGGCCAAAGGATTCTGTCATCCCTGCTCGGGAACGCTTTGAACCCTAATGAGAAATTACATAGTCCTTATTCTGCTGAATCCAGAAACTATCTCATCTCACATAAACATGAATTAAATTTGCAATGTAGATAGATAGAATACCAATTTGGGGCCATCATTCTCCAACTGATCATTGGACGATAAACCAGACTGTCTACAATTTAAAGAATCAGCATCTGCCTCAAGATCGCTTACTCCTGTGGACATCTTGTAATCACTATCGCTCGAACTGCTGCTTATGCTACTAATGCTGCTGCTATTACTGTTGCTACTACTATTATAACCATGCTGAGTGCGTTTATTGGTTTCAGTCCATCCTTCCATAGAATCTATATTGTCAGCACTGCAGGAACCAGAACAGCCACAATCAAGGAAAACTGAAAATATAGGATTCATTTCAATATAGCAACACAAAAAGTTCAAACTAAAAAAACTTAGCAACATGGCATCATTAGTAGAACAAAGGTCATATGTAGTTTAGAATTCCCAAATCTGAATCCTTTTTCACATTTCCTATTTGAGTTAATCCTAAATTAACTTTCCAACTTCCAAAACCCAAATGCATCATCTCTCCTTAACCCTTTGAACCTCAGTAAACAACCTTTAAGAATCCTGTTACTGCTATTCTAGTCAGGTGACAATAATTAGCTTCAACCACCAAAATTGATTAAAAGAGATTTGGAAATGCATTTATTTTTCGTTAGAGTGAGAGAAAGATCCCCTGAAGGAAAATGACTAAACAAACAAAAAGAGGGGAATTAAAAAAACTAACCAGTGCATAAAGTAAGATGAACCAGATAACGAGGGTCCTATCCAATTCTGCAGCCAAAATCTGCAAGTTCATATGGTTAGTGTTGCAAGTACCAGATGGAAAAATTTCAGAATTTAACATGAACTGAAAGTGCAATTAAGTAGATTCCTGAGTATTTACACTGAACCTTGACAAAATATAGTTAACTAATCATTAACTCACCTTGAACAATATCAGTAAGAATCATTAACTTGACTTGTTTCTTTTAATTTGAAAGGGGGGGAGAAAAAAAAAATGGTGTTTCTAAGAACTACCCAGAGCATGCATGGAAGCGTAGAGAAAATTGGCAGAGAAGCTTCCAATTAGAAATGGAGTATCCCAAGTGGTACAATAGAAAGACACTTGTCACCAGCATATTTTTTCCAAAATTTATGGACTGGGATCATCTGACTTTGATCCATACCAAGCTTCCAGGTCACTTTAGATAATAGCATAAAATACAGCAATTCTTGGCTTTGAATAACTCACATACCTTTTCAAAGAAGATCTAGTAAATGATGTTTGCAAGACTGGGACAAGCACTGCCTCAGCTGGATATATAAATGTCTTTTCATACGCTGACAAATTATCTAAAGCCCCCCTCTGATCAGCTCTTCCCAAAGCAGAAGATTCAGTAACATGATGCTTGGGTGCATTCCTGTTGGAACATACGCCATCACTTCCAGATCTAGGGCATCCAAGGGTAACTTCAACATAGCAATTCTGGCCCCTCAGTTGGCAACTAGAACCTTGAGAAACATGATTCGGTAAGCCAATTAAACCATTTGAAGTCCTTAACTTGCCAGAACTGTTTGAAGAGCAACAAAAGTGGAAGATTTAATTTTTTTATAAATCCAGATAATGATAAATGAATCCCATGAAATTTTAGGCAAAAGAGTAAAATCTACCTGAAATACAATTGTTTGACAAGATCACTAGAACAACATCCAGTAAGCCTGCCACGCATTCCATGAGGCGAAACAATCACTGCAGAATATGATGTAAGAGAAAATAAATGAAGGCAAATATCCTTAGTCGTGAGCTATTAAATTCTTTCCTTCTTTTCTTTTTTTTTTGTTGCCACAAGCTTTAAATTCACTGAACCAAGTCCCAACATGTTCTATGTCTAGCATCCTATAAATCATAATATATTCTGTCAGCTAATATTAGCAAAAAGAAAGAATGTCTTTATTTTATTCTATATAAGTTAAATAATATTAAAAAGCACAGTACAATCCATTTACGCATTTAATCAGTTCACACCACTAACAAAACCAGATCCAATCTAGTTTCTTTAAAAGAAGATAATGAGAAGCAATAGTTACTTGAGTTGGTCAGGGAAAGTTATAGATAATATTATGTAATGCCAGCACAGATAGAACCATGAAATATATTCCTCTCCATCTAGTAATGCATACAGAAAAAACAAATTATAGGCAAAACCAGGTAACAGGTCAAGAGAAAATTTATGCCAAATGCATCCTCAATATGAATCATAGAATCACAGTCACATCATAGAAGAAAAACCAACCTGGAAGTCTATAACTGGAATCACTAGAAAGATGTTGCAAAGCTTTATCTAAATCACCGCTTGAAAGTGCCCGCATATGCCTATAAATAAATGAGGAAAAATATTTAAATAACATAAATGAGAAATTAAATTCTGGAAAATGTACTAAACATGAACTAATACTTTGCAGATATTATAGCATGCACAAAGATTCCGTCTTCAGTCGCAGAAAAGATGAACTCAACTGTAGGCTGCCCTCTCCTACAAGAATAAAATCATGCATTAGCCATAACAAAGAAAAAAGAAAAATCCAACTGTACCACTGAATTGCATATCGCCATAACTAGAAAATGCCAGAAAAACTAGCTAACACAAGTACATATGAGAGAGAAGGAGAATAAATGAGTATAAGTATAAATATCTATCTGGTTTAGGTACAATCTCTGAGTTCATTAAGCAAACATACTTCACAAGATGGAAAACAAGAAACTCCAACTGCTTGAAATGTAAAGAAAAAACGAATTTTAACAAGCTAAATCCCTTTATAATAATGTTTTGATAAGAAGGTTAAAATCTCTTTAAAAGACTATTGACTAAGGCAGTTTTCCTGGTTTAACTTTCCCAAACTTATGCTAGCAATATTGAGATCTCATCTGTGGTCATGTAATAATGTAGATGCCCACAGAAATATTTTACTTCTGAATTATGTTTGCCACTTGTATTACTGACCAAAGTACAATTATTACAGACCTGAAAAGCTCTTCACTTTGAGATGGATGGAACTTTGAAAATACATCACCAAATCTCATGTAGGAGAGTCCAGAAAGAGCTCTGTGAATAACAGGATAAATTTCAAACTATGAATATGACGAATTTTACTTCTAGAATATTGAAAATGAATGAATTACGACCTTTCAATGCAGTTCCTTAAAGCCTGAGAAAGGGCAGCAGCAACCTCTTCTGAGTCACCAGGAGCCAACCAGAGTCCACACGCAACAACTTCCTCCAAAGAACCAAACATTGTATAATTATAATCAACAAATTGAGTATATTGTTTGAAAAATTGGTCAGAAACAGTTAGTTGATAATGATAAATATAATCTACCAAATCCTAAAAGAATATACAAAATAATAATAAAAATGTCACAGAACATGCAATACCTTTTAATCTAGATACTGCAGCTTGAGCAGTCTCAACAACAGATAAATGACGTCCAGGAAGAAAAAGCCAGAGCTTGATTTTTTCATCTGCATATTTTATGCAAAATAGCAATTAGAGCAACAAGGGCTTGAAATAGTATGAATCACATTTGCTAAGTTCCTTCTTTTCTCCTCTCATTGGAGGTTTCAGATTGGTATATACTAAACAACTACAGGATGCATATCTTACCAGGATTGTGCAAACCCTGAGATGGATCCCAGGGCCCAACAAAGGAATTTGTCCATGTGCTGAGAAATCCTTCCTTCTGCAACTGTAGATGTGATGAAAGCACCAGCAGCGTAGCAGCATCTTTCTGCTCAACTTTAACACTGTGTGATGTCAAAAAACTTAGTTTTAGTAGCGCTTAGAATTGTAACAAAAGCAAGCAAATGATTAATAAATTACACAGTTGAATATTTTAACAAGAAGGAAACATCAAGGAAAGAAATTGTCCCAAATTCTAACCTTTTATCTGACAGAGCAATCAAATCAGCTTCATTGGGGTGAAACTGGAACCATGATATTTGATGAAGGCCCCCCTAAAGAGATTATAAAAAATGATTGATCATATTATAAATCATTTCAAAATAGTAGATAGGAGACTATAATGATCAATGGTTTTACCCCCTAAAATTTCACAAACAAAAATTCAAGGGACATTATGTTAAATCACCTCTTTTTCTAAAAGCTTAAGCTGATAGAAAGTGGGTCATCATCTCTTTTATATTTTATCTCTAATATTCCCCCTCGCATGTAGGCCTGTTTGGGTCCTTACATATGCATTTTTGGCCCGGCCTTTTTTGGGCTCATTTGGGTCCTCACATTTTTATTTTTGGGTAAAGCTATTGAGTTTTGAACCTATGACCACTAGGTCTTTCGGCTCTGATACCATATTAAATCACCACTTTTTCTAAAAGCTTAAGCTAATAAAAGATGGGTCATCATCTCTTTTATATTTTATCTCTAATACATAACTTATGCAAAAGTATCCAATGAAATGTTTTTACACCCCCACATTGCATTTAAACTAAATAAATATTATTTACGACTGATCCATATATTCCCACTGCCAAAATCTGCCAGTTGAAACACCCAAACATCTACTATAACATATTATGGAGCTTTCTCACTCAAAATCACAGCATTGGACATTGTTCATGGAGCTCTTCATAAAACCAGTATGAACCATATATTGTACAAGGAAGACGGAATTTCAAGACGCTAATGTCTAGGCTTCCAGCACATAGAAAAGCAAGCTTCATATTTGTTAATCCAAAAAGTTTCTTGATTACTACCTGTCATCAATAAGAGTTAAAACTATTCTTAAAAGCTCATGATTTTTTTCTAAAACAATTCATTTGACTCTTCACTTGCATTTTTCCCCCTTTTGTTTTCCATATTTTTAGTAAAACCTTTCTCTCCATAACCGAATCTTAGAATGAAAGAGAAATAAGAAAAAGCAGATATAATCTGGACTACATTGAGGACGTTAACTTTGCAATTTTGTGGGAACCTTTTAAGAACTGAAAGTTCCTCCAAAATTAAATACCAAGTTCTTTTGCATAATTCCAATACGTATGTACCACAAACGATTATGTAATGGAGATTCGAAGTACAGATACTGCAAGTCTTCTCTGGTATCAGTATCCAACTGTATAATATAATATATGGTAATTCATATCCACTACATAAGTCGAAAAAAAATATCACTCTTTTAAATTCCAAATATGAAAAAAATGTGTGGATACATCTTAAATACTGCACCAACACTTCAGGAAATGTTTTTGGAGAAGCTTAAAAGTTTTAATAAAAAGGAAAATTTCAAAATATTTCATTATTTGACCTAAAAGAGAGTCATATCAAATATTTTAAATTGTTGCAGTGGTAGCTTTTAATTATCAAATGAGTGAGATAATATTCAAATCATATTTGAATATCTCTTTCTGACTTCTCACATTTGTGTCTCTTTCTCTCCATGGAAAAAAAAAAGGACAAAAAAAAAAGTGCACTTTGTCATTATTACTGTTTCCAAAACACTTCTATATGTGTTAGAATCCTTATTGGATCCTGCGGTAACTTTTAAATCCAAAATTAATAAAGGTATGTGAGTAGATGTATACTCATTATTTATTTCATATATTAATGTCATATCGTAGCTTACAGTTTTTTAAGAAGTGTCATAATATATTATCCTAATTTGCATTAGTACATCGTATGTGGAGATAAAGAATCTGGCATAAATGGATACTTTGAAGAGAATAAAACCACCCTCTAAGTTGTCCATTAATAAGCATACAAATTTCCAAGAAAGATATATACACTTGTGCATTATTTTCTTGATCTTCCAAAGAAATATGTCCTCTTTATGCATGGTCCAGAAAACCGGCATGAAAACAGAATTCAACAGTTTAATTACGAAAACAAACTCTTACCCGCATAGAATGTAGACCTTTCAATGATTTTTTTTAAAAATGGAATAGCAGCTAAACCTGTTTCGTCAGACAACAGGCCATGGTACAGAGAAATAAAACAATAACCAGAAGTACGTGCCAAAGTTTTCTAAACTAGACTTCTGCCCGAGGTTTCCAAAAGCTGCTCATAACATTAACAGCTCTAACCTCACTAAGACCGCTAAACAAACTAAATCCTCTCCCAATCCCCAACGAATCCTCCCCTAAGCTACTGTAATTCGGAACAGAACACCCAAGGGAAGTGGTTATGGCAACCCAATACTCGACCCCCTAAGTAAACATACCACCGAACCAAGCTACACAAGCTCATCCACAGCAGTACTAGATATACAAGCACAATATTTCAAAGAATATATATGTAGAAAATAAGAATTTGGTAAATGGTGATCCTTAAAAGACTGAAAGACAACGAATTAGAGATAAAAGTAAAGGAACATACAATCTTGAAAACATTTGTCCACATCCTCTTTAATTTAAAAGGGTAAAGCTCCCTTCCCAAAGCCCAACGTGATAAATGGTTTTCCAACTAGTCCAAAACTTCTACGCTAGGTGAGTCATATGAATTTCTGATCGATCCTGCAAATAAAATCCAAAGGTTTAACATGCAGAAGCCAATAACACATACACATTCCAATTCCAGTTCATTTGAAGGAAAAACTAAATAGTAAATACAATAATTATAATTAGAAGTTGAAAAGCAAAAGGAGCAGTGAGCTACTAGTTTCCAATTCTCGTAGAATAAAGAAACAAATTGAAAACTGAAAGCACAAATGATATACTGAACGTGTAAAACCCTAACAAAACCGGTTAATGGTGGAGACATAGCAATTAAAAAAATAAGAAAATAAAAAATAGAAAAGGAAAGAGCTTTGAAACCTCAAAATACGTTGGAATTGAAATAGAATGGCAATATTCATCCGAAGCGCTTGGCCTTCCTTCCGAAAAAAACAGAGGCTGGGCAGAGAAAAGGAAAGCAGTTGAAATGAGAAAGACCTGAAAATTCAATTCAGTGTTATCGTTGTGTTGGGAATTCTTATTCCTATTATTATTTATTATTATTATTCAGTAGTCGAGAGGCCTAAAGCTGGAGCTTCTCTTTTTTTACTACCCCCGACTCTGGACCGGTGAGTTGATTGGATCGATTTGTGCTGCGCTTTGTTTTTCGTTTATTTTTTATTTTAACTACACCTGAAATTTAATTTTTTAAATTTACAATAATACATGTGTAGTTTCTATTAAAATATAAAATTATTAATCTGTCATTTTTTAACTATTATTGAAAAAAAAAATATTTTAAATTAAAAATATAATAGTAATCAGATACATGCATACAGATCTCTTTTCATAAATTTAAAAAATTAAATTAAATTTCAAAAATTACAGTTAAAATTAATTATAATTAATTTTGTGCTACTTAACTAGGAATGACAACTTGTTTTGTCTTCTTCTGTCTCCGTAGAATTTCACCTTTAACAGAGCACAAAATTTCCGATTAAATGGGAATTGGAATGGAGATGGAGCAAAAATATTTTGCCTTGTGATGAAATCAACCCTAATATGTTAATGAAAACGGAAAATATAGTCTCTATATATTATACATAATAAAAATTCAATTTTATTCATTTAATATAAATTTAATATTTTATATTATATTTTTTTATTGTTTGAAATTAAATTATAACCATTTTAAAATTATTATTAAACAATTTAAAAATTTTAACATTTTTTAAATTAAAATTTTAAAAAAATAAATGGAACAATGAGGAAGAAAAAATGATACATGCCCCACCTCATAAAATCTCCATCCCACCTTGCCTGCCAAATAAAACGTAAAATGGAGCGGAGACAGAGATGAAAAATTCACGCGAAGTGGGATACTAGGGAGATCACCCTGCCCTCGCACTGCCACGTTGCAATTCCTGCTGCTTGATTTGCCAAGCCTAGGTTGATTATGTTATCTAAGATGTTTTTCTTTATTGTTCAAAAGGATCCCACTTGGGTGAACCCCTTCAAAATTCAACAGGGGGTTCATGCATGAAACCCCTCCATATCAAGTAATTTTTTTCATATCAGGTAATTTTTTCCATATCATGTAATTTTTCCATATCAAGTAATTTTTTTCATATCAGGTAAGTTTTTCCATATCATGTAATTTTTTCCATATCAAGTAATTTTTTTCATATCAAGTAATTTTTTTCCATATCAAGTAACTTTTTTTCCATATCAAGTAACTTTTTTTGAGGGGTTTCCATGAACCCCCTCAAACAAGGGGGTTCACTTGAGAAATGTCCTGTTCAAAAACTCAGCAGGTGCACAACTGAACTAAACCCTAGCAGGTTAACAATACATGCATGATCCGAATCGTCTTTTTATTTTTACTGGCACAGGCTCTCTAAAAAAAATTAAATAAATAAGTTTGCCCTTATTTATTGGTATTTTTGTATGAATACCCACTGGTATGGATGAATTAAATATCCATGCTCACTACTTTTTATTTAGATATTCATGTTTGCCACTTCATGAGCTCTAACCCTAAAATACTCATTATACCTTTATTTTAAAAATATTAAAAAAACAAACATTTCATCTTCCTCCATCTTTCATGATCCTCTCTCTCTCTCTCTTTCATTCTCTTGTGCTTTACTCTCATCGGTAACAATGGGATGGGTTAAGAAACTATTTGGCAGAAATAAATCAAAAACAATGACGACGAGGAAAATGACCGCAATTAAAATACTGGTGAAGAAATCCACTGTGAAAAATTATCCCCATATAAGAAACCTACCTCGAACAGACCACCTGCAATGAAACCCACTGCCAAAAAGAGAACGGCAAGTAACATTTCAGCTTTGGACTTTGAACGACCATTGATGCAACCACGAACTAAATCTGAGGAACCAGAGTAGCAAACCATTGAAGGACAAACCAAACTTGAGTGAATAAAAAGTTAAGTTATTTTCCTTTGAGCAAAATTTAAATTGAATCTATTGTTAGAATATAACTTAACGGCAATGTTGGCCTACACGACATAAGATTAATAAGACTTTAGGCTCTGTTAAAACTACCCCACCACACAGAATATGAAAGTGTAATTTTTTTGTGTTTTGAAATGTGCACCTTGCCTTTAAAGACACACACTGCCCTAACAAAAGGATGTGTGTTTCCACAAGGGCAGGGAATAAGATAGAGGGGAACACATGCATATGTCTTCTTCTCTGGCCTTAAGAACACACACCGCCCTCACCAAAGGCAGTGTGTTTCTCTCAAGACGAAGATGATGACATAGAGGCCTGAGCCCTATGTTTTTTAGCCCATTTTTGGGTAAACATACTGTCCTTGATGAGAGCGGTGTGTTTTCTCAAAAGCATGAATGAGACATAGAAGCCTAGTCCTTTTAAGTTTGCTTTCCCACTTTTGGGGACACACACCGCCCTAACCAAAGGCGGTGTGTTTCTTGAATATAGGTTAAGCAATAGAAGGCACAAGCCTTTGTATGTTAGCAGGTCCTTGTGGAAACACACCATCTTTAGCTTGGCCAGGCTGCATTAGCAAGGGCAGTGTCCTCTTTATTGAGGTAATTCCTCTTTGTTTTCACCCATATTTTCGTATGAATCCATTTTTTATCTTAAAGTACATTCCAAAAGTGCAGAATGTCTATTCCCTGACTATCATCCATTCAAATCCAAAATTTCATCATACGAAAATTCATATGATGCTATTGATTCAATAAAGAAGAAGCTTACCATAAAGCAGTTGCAAGAGTTCCATAGTTGATTAATTTATTAATTAATTTGTTAATGTAATGGGGAATGTGGCATATATGTATTGAGATGGACAAAAAAATATATATGTTGGGCTACCACTAAAGGTCTTGCAAAGCAAAATTATGTGCAGGCAAAATAAGTATGATGTGGAGTTGTACACGCAAAAATTTAATTTAGAGAACTAGTTATACTAAATTGTAATTTTTGGCAATTGTAAATTGCACATTGTTGATAGAAATGTGTATAACGTAAATTCTTTATAATCAATTCCTATATTAAATTAAGCGTTTATTACATAAATTAAACTAAGTACATTCATTCACTTTGACATAACGAGCACACAAAATTTAACATTACTTATCTTCGGGTACTAGTGTACGGCTCCATCATATGACATTGAGGCTAAGACTCCGCTGCCTTTGGCCGGTGCTCTTAAGTGCAATGAAGAATGTATACATTTTTCTATTACAGTCCATACGCTTACATTGTCTACAATGTTTTCACACCATGGTCCTCGCTTTGAGATAAAAAAAATAATAATTAAAATAAAATAAAAAATAATCTTAGAGGCCTTTTCTGCATTTCTATAAAATTTAGGTGGAAGTACGACTCTAGAAAAGACGTTGTCAGTCGCATTCCATTTTTTTGGATCACATATTGGATGAATGACTTCTAAGTAAACATTATATAGGGTCTCATTGGAGTAGAAAAGATCGCATAAACCATAAACATTTATTTTGCTATCCCTATAAACAGCACATGCATGTACACACAGGTACTTATCAAGCGTGAATGCACAACATGAGCATGTTTTGTCTCGCAAACTGACCACCCCAATTGACAATCCATGTGTACATTAAATTTGTATAAGTCAGTAGCAACCACACACAAAGAGGCGACATTTTCATTATGTTTTTTTTAATATCATATACATTGCCTCCTTAACCGGAGTAGACGGGTGGTTCCTTGCTATATTTTGTCTTTCAAAAATCATTTTTGTAAAACTTTTTGTATGGTAGTAACAAGTGGAATGATTAGCTCTGATGTAGCATATTTGAGACATGTATTCATGTTTTTAGCAATTTTAGTGGTTATGGTACTAAATATGTTACTTGTAAAATGTGCACAGACCCACTTTGGTGGATTCGCTTTCATGAAATATTGATAATTTTTTTTACTCAACTCATGCAACTATCCCATATAAATATTGAAGTCTTCTGTAAAATAACGTATGGACGCCAAGTAGAAATAAATTTTTATACTCTTCCAAATATGACGTTCGATTATCATGTATTTCATCTTTATGTATTGTCATATGCGGTACGCACAATGTCCATATGATGCATCGGAAAACTATCCCTATGTCAGTGTGGTCTGCATTTGCCTCATTGAACTTCAAAAAGAACCACAAATATAATGCATCATTCTCATTCAATTCGATTCCATAAGCTAACTGATAAAGCTTCTCGTTCGCGTACAAATAAGTTGCAATGTACAATATGCCATCTTATTTATGTTTAAAGAATGTCCCATCGATATTAACCACAAATCTTATATGCTGAAACTTTTGAATGGAAGAGCTAATGGCCATAAAATAATATTTGAATTTTTTTTTAGCCCTTCTCAATGCAAGCGAATAAGCAAGAATTTGTTGATTCTACAACAGCAAATCATAGTGGTAGCTTAACATACAAATCTTCGAAAGTCTCACATGCACTTGTCCATGCACATTCTCTAACATTCCAAGCTTTACTATAGCTATTGTTTGCCCCAAGCTCTTTACGTACGTCGTCAATTAAATTTTTTGGTTTGAATTGACATTCAATAGGAGTAAAATTGAATTAGTACATTTATTTAGTTACTAAACAACTAGTTTGTTGATGATCACGATGCATAATGTTGAAATTGTAAATGTGAGCTGAGGTTTACATTCTGATTGACCAAAATGAAGTTCTGGACAACGAGGTTGCATGAAGTTTCCATGAACCATTGTTATCAACACAGACAACATCAAATCAGCATGTGACATATTTCTTCACCCTGAACTCATAATTATTCTTGATTTCGTGAATGCTCTTCTTTACTTGTATATGTTTGGTATTTCTCAAATATAATTGCAATGCTTGATGAAACAAGGTTAGGAGATGGATTGGATGAAGAGACGAACCATAAGTTGTGGGTGAAATCTTGGGGCTTGATTTTGCACCCTGTAACTGTTCCAACATGTATTTCATCAACTTTGGGGGTAACATCATGTGGACTATTACCGTACATACGGTAAACAAAGGAATTTCATGTTGAACATCACCACCGTATACAACATTGTCACTATACGGAACATTATCACCATATCAATTGCCATCATCACTGTTGTGAAGAAAATCATCACCCTTTGGAACATCGTGATAAATGCTGTCATGATTAAAACTGTCGGGATATCATTTATCTTCGACTGTCCAAAAAAGTCATGATGTAAATGTTCACTATCAAAAAAGTTCAAACCTGGATCTCCATCGAATCGAGTTTTTTGTACTTGTATTTCTAGCACGTGATTTTTTGAAATCGACACTAGGGTGACAAACACTTACACTGTAGAAGAATCACCCATACTTTGGCAATGTTCTCATGGGGCAGATTGCAATAACTAAAAATTGTTTCTACCATTACCATAAGAAAAACGTGTATGTATAGTTCTCGCTCAATGTAAAATTCTAAAATATGGCACAAAAACAACTACCACCCACTCAACTTTATCAACATATAATGGAGACTTGTATAAGAGTATGTTGGTCATTAGCATGTTGATAAAAATTATCACTTCTCTATTAGTATTACAAAGATACGATGACAAATATTAAGTGTGAAGAAAAATTTCAAAACAAGTCCACATTCCTGTGGGTCTAAGCCTAATGAGTTATAAACTTCATCTCACAAATCACACAATGTAGACCTCTTTTTTTAAGTAAGTGGCTTTCATTTTTGCATTTTAATATATCAACACACCCAGTTGATTACAAGTCCACTTTCAGTCACATGAGATTTATACTGAAAACAGGCAATTGAAACAATTAAAATATCAATCACAAATATGACATTTTAGTGTTGTGTAACCCCCTGCCCTTTTGTATGTCACACTGCTCTTACATTGAGCAGTGTGGCATAAAATAGAGTGAGCTACGAGACAACAAAAAACTATTTGGTAGCTCGCCCAACCAGTCGCAGACTATCTTACATTGTGCAGTGTGGCATAAAGTAGGGAGAATGAGATGTGAAGTATGCCCTATCCTTGCCTATAAATTACACACACCATCTAATGTTTGGGTAGGTCGTCTTCAACTTCTGTTTTTATGTTTTTTTTTTTCTTGTTTTTTTTTCATTTTGTTTCTTATTTTCTTTCATTTTAATAAATTCAAAAAACACATACAACATTAAAACATATTAAAATACACTTTTAACAATATGATTCTAACAAAATAAAACAAAAAATCAAATTACTTTGGTGGGTGTTAGAGTTGAGTTTGATGTTATTAAAAACTTCTAAATATTTAAAATGAAGTCCAAAATTACATACTTAAGTATTCCTGCCCATAAATTACACGCATCGTCCAATGTTTGGATGTGCGGTCTTCAAACTTTTATTTTTTTTTAATAAAATTTGAAAAATGCACACTATTCAAATATATTAATATACACTTTTAACCACGTGATTCTAAAAAAAAAAAAATTACTTTGGAAGATATTGGACTTGAGTTTGATATCGTTAAAACTTTCTAAAAATTTAAAATAGAATCCAAAATCACCTACTTTAACTGGGTTGTGTTTTAAAATGGTCAGTACAAATGAAATCAAAAATAAAATCAACAGAGAATCAACAATTTCATAGAAAATGATAAAAATAATAATAGTTATTTGCTAAATGAATGGCAGCTAAAGTGACACTGTGGGTACGACTAATTAAAAAACTGATAGACATGTATAGTTATTTTTGTAGTAGGTCGATATCCCTACAAAAATAGGAGCAAAGTTTTGTGCTTTAAATAAAATATAAACCAGGGGTTAGTGCGTACAAAAATGAAAAAATAAGAATCCGCACAGAGAAAAAGAGAACGATGCCGTTTTCTTTTGAAAAATGAAGGGTAGTAAGCCACAGTATAAAAGTCGCACAGGAAAAAGGAAAAATGGAGCTGAATTTGACAAGGCGATAGAGAAGGTGACCGAGGGAAAACAGTGTGTTTTTAGTTTTGAGTAGAAATGCAGGCAGTGGTGCATCGTCAGCTGAGGAAGAGGCTTTCTGGGTCTGTCTTCACAGCTTTAGATTATTCACCATGTCCGATTCACACTCACAGACACTCTTCTTCCACTTCTACTTGTTTGATGTCGTACCTGCTATCGTCGCCGGCCACCAAGCACAGCGCCAACACTGTTCTCTGCGGGAGAAGAAGGAACCTGCTTGCCTCCCCATCCTCCGCCTTTTTCTACCGCGAATTGAAAACTGATGGTTCCAGTGTGAGTAATCTCGCATTTTTAATTACTTAAAGTCTGTAAAGTTTAGCCTTTTTTGGGTCTGTGGATTTTGATTTTTGGTTATTGGGGGATTGCAGGTAAGACCTGGAAATGTCATTGAAAAGAAAGGTAGGCCAGGCTAGATTTCTCTTATACCCAGAAAATATTAAATTCTTTTCGTCATAATATTTTCACCTACTAACAAGAAATTCACGTTTCATTTGGCGATAATGGTGGATAATTCTTGGATCAGATCGTATTTACGAGGTAAATTGATCTGCCCTTTTCTTTCGTCTATTTGTTTTTGTTTCTATTTCAAACTCAACTGTATTGTATTGACTCTTTTTGGTTTTGTTTTCATCTAGGTGCTTAAAGTAGAACATTCGCATGAAGGAAGAGGAAAAGCCACCATTAAGGTGTATTTTTACGTTGATAACTGAATAACAGTTTTCTTCTTGTCCTTTTTTTTTTATCATTGTTATTATGATTTGTGTTTGGATCACTGCATATGAATTTTTTATTTATTTTTCAATTGCAGCTGGAGCTTCGTGACGTTGACAGTGGAAACAAGGTGACCCAAAGACTGGGTACGGACGAGGCAGTTGAAAGTATGTCTCTCACTTCTTTCTCATCCTGGATTTTGATAAATAGCCATTTATGATTGTTGCGTACCAGATTGATTAATGGTACTGATGTTGGTTGAGAAAAGACTCTTCATCAGCTTCTTCTTCTTCATTTTCATTATGATGATCTTGGATAATGAAAAAAAAAATTTTAAAAAAAAAAACACTATTAGATATCATCAAAGTTAACTTATCGCAAGAAGAAATGTTCTAAATTTGGCTATTTAAGTACTTTATNGAGGAAAAGCCACCATTAAGGTGTATTTTTACGTTGACAACTGAATAACAGTTTTCTTCTTGTCCTTTTTTTTTTATCATTGTTATTATGATTTGTGTTCGGATCACTGCATATGAATTTTTTCTTTTTCGTTTTTTCAATCGCAGCTGGAGCTTCGGGACGTTGACAGCGGAAACAAGGTGACCCAAAGACTGGGTACGGATGAGGCAGTTGAAAGTACGTCTCTCACTTCTTTCTCATCCTGAATTTTGCTAAATAGCCATTTATGATTGTTGCGTACCAGATTGATTAATGGTACTGACGTTGGTTGAGAAAAGACTCTTCATCAGCTTCTCCTTCTTCATTTTCATTATGATGATCATGGATAATGAAAAAAAAATTAAAAAAAAACACTATTAGATATCATCAAAGTTAACTTATCGCAAGAAGAAATGTCCTAAATTTGGATATTTAAGTACTTTATCATATCCATCTTTCTGTAGCTTATGGAATTGTTTATTGTTCTTTATTTTGAATTGAATAATGTATAATGGTGGCATCCTAACTGTAGGAACACTTACCTGCAAAAACTGGTCGTTTATTTGTACTATTAGATTCCTATTAACAGTGTAATTATTGTACTAGTATTGCAATGTAAGCTAAAATGATATTAATCAATGGCTGGATTTTTGCTTTAGGTCTGGTTTTGAGTGTTTGAGCTACTTTCATCTTAATTCCTAGTCATTTCTATAAAAAATGAGTTATGATCACACTCTGAACTAGAATCTCATACAAATTGTTGCAGGAGTATTTGTCGAGACAAAAGCTTACATTTACATGTGTACAGATCGTGATGGGAAAGTATTATTGATGGAGTGAGTTCCATATTTTTCTTGTCTTTCCTCGCTTGCATTTTACAATTGCTTTTGAATAATTTGCATTAAGGAACAAATTTACTGGATATGCTCTTTGTAACTCTTATCAGCCCTGATACACTTGATCAACTGGAAGTGGCCGAGGACTTCTTCGGAAAGAATGCCAAGTATCTACAAGGTTGATGTATTTTCCTTAGTATAACTAAAAGTTATTTAGTTAGATAGTTTGAGCTTAACTCCCTTTATCAGTGTGCTCTTATTCCAAAAGATAGCAATTTCAGTTTGCGTTTCTGTTATTAAAGTCACCTTAATTGTGTTATACTTTAATAAGATATTCTACTGACTTCTATCTTATGCTCTATTTAAATTTCTGATTTTCCGATTTTGCTTTTTCGTGGTTAAGCTGCAGGGAGCAAATTGTTTTCTTGTCTGTAATACAATGTTAATTTTATCCTTTATTACATCTCAATCATTCTTGATTGTTAAGGTTACCATAATATACCAAGCTAATCAGGATACTCATGTTGAGCAGATGAAATGAAAGTTAAAATAGAGCTTTACAATGGAATACCTTTATCTGCATCAATTCCAAAGCATGTGACCTGCACTGTTAAGGAAGCACAACCTCCCATTAAAGGGATTGCAGCAACACCAAAGTATGCTTGATCATTCTGAAAATTCTATTTTGTCAAAATTTTGCTAGAAATGCAAGTCCCTGGAAACAAATATGATCCTCCCATTTCTGCATTGGATTTTAAAGACATTTCTATGTCTGTATGATAGATACTTAGGAAAAAATGAATGAAAGGAATTGAATCAAATTTGAAACCTATGAAATAATGTTAGTCTTTTACTTTTGCCATCAGATGCTGCAAGTGTCCCACGTATTAATTTACTCTCACAAGTATTCTTTATAATCGCTTATTCTCTTTTCTTTCCTCATGGTATTGTTTTCGATGCAGGGATAAAATGGCTGTTTTGGAAAACGGTCTCACTGTAAAAGTAAGTTGAATTATTTTTCTGGGACAGTTTTTGTGTGCTAAATTGCTTGCTTTTGTAATGAATACTTGGAAAGTAAAAGATGACAGTAGCAAACAATATTTTAAGCAACATTTAGTGACAGATTAGTAAGGGCTGACAATACTATATATTTGGAAATTTGATGGCAAAGTAGCTGGCAATTCATGCCCTTGGGAGAATTCACTAGAATGATTTGTATTTTGGTAGTATAAAAGAATTCTTGCTGTTGAGCTTTGGAGTATGATGCATGCAAACAACACAAGTTGTGGTGTTTGTTTATCCAAATACTTGGAAAAATTAACCTTGTAAGTAGCAAAATGACTACAATTGAGCAGCATATAATTGTAATTGAGTTAAGAGAATAACATGAGAAGGGAAATTTGCATGGATTATGTGCATTGGAACCTAACTTTGCATCCATATTTGTTTTTCAATCTTCCATTGTCAGATTACTTGGAACATGCATGCTTATCATGCAATCCGTGTTATATAGTGAGCATGCAATGCTTATACTCAGCAGTGGGCATAGAAGCTGATATATGTTTCATGTGTTTTATAAATTTGTTTTGGTAGGTACCACCTCATATCCTAGTTGGAGAAGCTGTAGTTATTGATACGGAGGATGACTCTTATGTTAGAAGGTAATGTCTAAACAAGATAAGCAGGTTGTTGTTAATATGCTTTTGGTGATTATAGTCGTGGTTTTTATGTTTTTGATTCACAGGGTGAAGGTGTAAGTAATACAAGAGCATTGCTTCGAAGTTGAGCGTTGGAACCTTATCTATGTGCAATGTAACATGAAGGGTTTCATTATGGAGGCCATTTGATGTCTGATAAATTTGGTTTGATTTTTTTATTATTTTTTTTTGTGGACTCATAAAGTAGAAGACTGGAAAGTTTTGTAGAAAGAGTTTAGAATGTAGATGGTAACAAAAGAAAAAGAAAGGGGCTTGGGTCTATTGTATACTAATGGAGGAATGTTTGCTTTTTACGAATCAATAAGCAGTTAATGGGTTTTATTACTGAGGTGGAGAAGAGCATTCTTTTTCTTTTCTTTTTTCGATGATAATGATATGATGATTTAAGCGATTGTCGGACAGAGTATAATATACTTGACTTGGGATAGTTGGAAACCATTTTATTAAGATTGGCCTGGGTTTGCTCAATGTGTCAGACTACTCAGTACCCACTCCCACTTGCTTGCTCCACTTGGACTCGAGGGATATATTCTGTTTCGAGCGTCGCTCGTTTTCCAACTCAAATTTATTATAACAATGAGGGCAACTACATTTTACCATTTTCCAATTATATTGTTTCTTTCATTTTGCCCCTTAAATTTCAAAATCCCTTAAATTTTCCCGTAGATTATTATTTTTCTATCAGTTTAGTCCAGTTATATAATTTTTCCTATTATATTTGTCAAAATTAGTCATCTATACCATCTAAAAGTGAAATAAAATATAATAAAATAGTTTTTAAAAAGATTTCATGAGCTTTTTTTTTTGGATGAAAAGAATATTTACATGAGTTATGTATGTATTTCATCACATCATTTACAAAATGTACAATTAAACTAAAAGTGACACAAAAGTAATAATGGGGGGGGAATGTGATGAGTTTTATTGTTTATAGAGGGAAGTGTGAAAAGTTGTATAGTTGAAAGGGTAACATGTAGTTACCCCTAATAACATTATGTTTGACGATTGAATTGCAAAATTGAGAGTCATTACTTGTGATTAATTTTTGTACATTTTTTAATAATATTTAATACAAAAGTTTCGTTTTTCACGCTATTTAGGACAACTTAACAAAGGTAGGGAATTTTTCCTGGAGTCTCTATTTACGTGCTAAAACTCTACAAGAATCCTTCACTTACTAATGCCAAATTCTGATCGGTGGTTAGAAACAAAGAAAAAATAAACAGCTCTTGATAATATAGAACCAAAATATTTTTTTTTTGAAAGATTTAACAAATATATTACTTTAGCACAATGACGAATGAAAATAAAATTGATCCGGTGATATACTCCTCACATCCGCACCTATATATTCATGAAAAATGCCATTCAAACAATGGTTTTATCAATTATGATTTTTCATCTTTAATCATATATCTAATGATTTTTTATTTCATTTCTTTTTTCCTTCCCTTATAAAAACGTTTATTTCAATGGTGTCCAACATTCACTGTGACGTGCAATGTATCATCTTATATACGCCAGTTATGTAAAATACATCCATGTGATGAAGGTTAAACTTGAGAAAGATTTGAAAGTATAAGTGGTACAAATTTGTTCTATTTTGATTTTCACAACCAACTTTAAGGTTATGGAACTAAGGGACGATGATACTTTGATAATATCACAGCAACTGTAATGCAGCAGAATAATTCGTGCTAAGAAAACGTAAATGTCAGTGAATAATGAAAATTCAAGAGAAAAAACCTCGGCATAAAACAAGGAAGAAAGCAGAAAATCAAATAGGACACTGAAAATTGGGTAAAGGTTGTAATGTTGCAAACAAAGAAGTAAAAGCAAATTGCACAAATTGATGCGCAAAAACATCTGTTTATAGAGTACCCAAAAAAATAAAAACTTATTCCGCTAAATTTTTTTCCTCTGATAGAAAGCTCTCTGAAAATTCAAAAAGGGCTTCAGTTATATATCCTATTCGCAATCACACCCAAAAAATTACTAGTACAAAATATCATAATAAACTGACGAGCACCCCCTACATTAGTCCCACTATAAAATTTCTAATTATAACTAGAACCCGTGGGTGTGAAAAACAAGTATAACAAAGCCCAGAATAATTTTTATTATTTTAAAAGCTTCAACTCCCCCCCAAAAGAAATCTCCATCATCCCCATAGTGCACTACAATCCAAAGGATTTCTCTACTGTTTCAATCTGGTTGAGGAAAATCCATGTCATCTGCATCACCAAAACATTAACATTCAGAAGAGTATCAAGCATACCTTTCAAACTTGCTACTACTTCATAGGGGAACCAGGATAAGATACACAAGCGCACGCGCACACTCGATGCGCTTGCACACATACATACATATATATATATATATATANATATATATATATATATATATATATGGAGAGAGAGAGAGCGAGAGAGAGATTACCATGACATGAGGGGCAATCCTAACGCAATATACTGGAAATCCTGTGTAAAATTTAAACGGTCCTCCTGCTTTCAGAGTTTTCAGGGCACAGTCAACAGAACCAGTATATGGATATTTCCCTTCGGCATCCGGTTGCATTTTCTGAATCTGGGTTTTAACATAATCAAAAGGCAAACTGCAAGCGGCAGCAAAGAATCCTGAAACAGCACTTGCACCTGCAAAAACAACATAAAGACGCAAGAAAGGTTATTTCAACGAACAACATATAAGGCATTCTAATAATTTTAAGCTTGGCTTCCTGCTAATTTTAACTGAATCTTTCATAACTAACACTTTCGAAGGGATGTACTTAATTTAAATGTAATATTAGACAAACTCCACTAATATGAAAATGAGATGGATGAATGCTTCGCCAATATGTTCATTGCTCACCAAAACTTTCCTCATCATAGCCCAATACTTGCCACGCCACATTAAAGATTTTGAATGTTTGAAAATTAAATTCAAATAGAAGCCTAGACTAAAGAAAGTTTACTGCAACCAAAGAAAAAAAAATTGCAAAGAATCTTACTTAAAACTGTAGCACCTTCACCCAAGCCCACAGAATCCTTAAAGAACTCAGCACCTTGATCATATGAAGCAAGCATTCCCATGTTCAATGCCATGGCCCTAACTACAGTAGGGCCTGCACCTTTCCAAAGTGCCAAAACACCTTCATCTGAGACAATACGATAGAGAGCATGGAAGGCATTTGTGTAGTTTCGGCGTTGAGCGAGAGGCAAAGTGGCATCAGCCTGCATACGGATAAGTGCTAAATCTGCTGGACTACCAACAGATGCTCCAATAGCACCGGCAGTAAGCCCACACAAAGCTTTCTGATATAGAGGTAGGGGCTTCCCATCATTAGCCTCAACGGCTTTTTTTGTCAACATCCTTAAGAAAACAAGTTGAAAATAAAAACCATAAATTAGTCATGAAGTTGCTTAGCGTGATCTAAAACAACAGACAATCTCATTGCCAATAAAAAAAAAAAAAAGATTCAGGTGAAATGCAAAAATTATATTCCCCAACATCATTTTGCTTAAATCTTGGATTCTGTTAATAACTCACTTGAAAGATCCAAGACGGGCAGTCGTATATGTAGCTTGTCTGAGCAATCCAGCAGAAAGACCCTGCTCAGAATAATGCCGTTTAGACAGAAGTAATACGGTTTACGTTTATAAACCCACAAAAGAAAGTGAATATCAAATCTGACAATAAATTGAGCCAATCTAATTTCTTGGCCTCGTGTAGTAAAGTTATACCAATCCCTTTTACAATAAGCTCAAGATTTAAAACTCAAGTTAAGCAACCCATACGAAGCAGCCATAGCATCAAACCAAGCAAAGCGAACAGCACTAAAAAAACTTCAACAAAATACGCCCATTTCATAGCCAAATTTAATTAAAACAACGTTACAAACCCAAACGTTAACCCAATTGTTGAAATTAAGAAACTTCATTGTTCACTTTACGAATCTGAGTAATAGCAATGATCCATACTTTAAAACATAATATCAGTACAAGTTGGTAAATGAGCTTATCTGACTAACATCCTACGCCCGAAGCAAATTAGATCAACAAGATATAGCCAAAAGAAACAAAGTTTTAATCGGTTGGAAGAAGCAAACCTTGTACAAGGCACCAAAACCTTCCTCTTTAATCATGTTTTTGGTGACCTGGGCTGCCGATCCCTGACCCAGCTGAATTCTCACCTAAACCCCACCAAAAGCAAGGAAAAAAACAAAAAACGAAGCTAGAGTCAGCTATGTTTCAACACTGGGCCAAAATCAAACAGTCATAAAAATGAAAGAAGCAGAAAATTTCAGATCTGAAACCAATAGACTAAACTAAAGACATTTCCAGTTAAATATTGTAATGGGTAAACAAGGAAACAATTTCCATCAAAAACCAAAAGATACCTTGATCATGTCAACAGGTTGGATAACGCAGGTGGCGAGCATACCAGAGGTTCCGCCATTGACAAAAGGCTTTACCGTGGGCCATACAACGCTGGTTTTGGGCTTCTTCTCGTCTCCCATTATTAAGATTCCGAAGCTAGAGTGTGAGAGCTCAAGAGGGAGAGAAGAGAAGAGAAGAGAACAATGGCCTCCTAAAAGCACTCTGCTTTTTTGTCTCGGAGGAAAGGTGGAGGGCGATATAAGAGAGGAAACCCTCCCAACGTCATGAATTTTTCTTTTTTTTCCCATTAAAGAAAATAAAAAATTAAAAGTTTTTGTTAGTTGTTTGACCTCAGATATCTACCGAATTACAACAATGCTGGCAACCACTTTCAGAACTCATGTATCATACATTTTTTTTTATCTTGACTATATTGCCCTTCATTTTTTGCATATACAATACTTATATATATTGGCTATTAACTATTATTTTATTGGTAATTCTTTTGAATGATTTGTCCACATTTATTAAATCCCAATTTGATATTCTACATTTTGTTTTACCATTTTCTTCCTTTCCAAGAAGACATATTTAGTTCACCAAAAAAGAAAAAGACATATTTATAACATTTTCAAACAAAAAATAAAAATTAAGCAATGAAAAAAACACTCATGGGCATGGGTAATACAATGATTTGACGAATTGGGTTGGTGTTGCCTTCATTGTGGACTCAAATGAACCTGGAGGTAAGCGTGGGACAATATTGACTTTTGATGGGCAAGCAACGGTACATCTTTAAAAAATAAAAATAAAAATATTTGGTAATAGAGCAAGCAACGTTTAATTCTGCCTTTGCTTGCGCTGGACTGCTAGTCAACTTTTCATGTGTAATTTACACCCATGATTAAGGTCATATATGTAATTAAAGCAGGGCATCACCCTTCGTATATCAATTCCAAAAAAATGGGAAAATTTTGAAGACGATATTTTGATCGACCGATGGCTTTAAATTAGATAAAGGAAAGTTGCGAGGTTATTTGGTCCATTCACATTTTAGGAAGGAGTGTTAGAATGCGTTGCCAAATGCCCGCCAAACAAGGGACGTCGGTTTATCCACCAAATGAAACTCTGGCTCGATAACAAATATTACAAAAATATCCTACCAATCTCTCCAATTTACAACCATATCATTCATATCCTCCTCTCCTAGTAAAAGTCGCTCGTGTCCTTTCGCTGACAATTAACGAATTTTTGGGAGTCAAAATTGTAGCAACCCCTTTGCTTTCTATACTATGCCACTCACCACTTCATTCTTGCCTAACCATTAACAGAATGACACCGCATCATTTTGTTGTACTTTGGTCATTTCTTAACAAAAATATTTTTGTGTATTTTTGGTAAAATAAAAAAATAT
>QANX01000658.1:91062-105457 GCA_003254975.1 Ochetophila trinervis | reverse complement strand
CACGGACTTCAATCAAATGATCCAATCTTATAATCTGGATAACCAATTCACTCCACAGTAATTACCAACACATTTATAACATCAGTCATCAACAATTCCTATTTAACAATTGTTAACAACACCGCTCACCACCGGGTAAATTCTGATATTTATCTATAATATGCAAATTATATATCGAAACGAAGCTCGTGAAATTTAGAACGCAACCGTGAACTTACCTCGTCCATCCGCCGCCGGTGGTGGCCGGAAAACAACCAAGAAGTGGCGGCCAAGCTTCTTCCATTCGTACTGCCCAAACGAACAAGATTCGAGGCGAACGGATACCGAAATCGTACTCAGGAGGCCCAAAAATAGGGGGAAGAACAGGCCCCGTGATCGGAAACCACCGGAATCCAGCGACCGGAGGACCCACGGGTCCGCCGGTTTCTTCAAGTTTCCAGCAAATTCCCGGGGTTTCACGGCCAGGTCACGGTGGGGAAGGATGGAAGGCGTCCTGGGCAATCTTTTCCGGGTGGTGATTTGGCCGATTTCCACCGGAATCCGGCAATTTGCCGACAAGAGCTTACCGGGTTTCTCGTGTTTTCCAGCGAACTGGGCTGCTCCACGGCGAACCACCGGTGGCAAAGAGGAGAGGGGGTTGGCGGCGTCGTTTCCCGGGTGATTTTCGGCCTGATCTGGCCGGAAATTGGCCGTGGCCGGCGAAACAGGGGGCGGACGGAACGCGAGGGGAGGCTGCGCAAGGGGGGGGCTGCCCGCGTGCGTGTGGCGTGCATGCGCGGGTCCTTTTTCCAGATCTTTCCAGATAAAACACATAAAGGCAGGGGTAAAATAGAAATTTTTGCCCTGCCACAACAAATTACGAGAATGCCCTTCATGTTATTTCAGCCATAACTTCTCGGTCTTAACTCGGAATTGAGCGTACTACTAGTCTACGAACTCGTATCGACTAGCTCTACGCAAAGGTACCACGGTCAAAACCATAGAACGCTCACACAAAAAGTCAACCCGAGCCCTTCCTTGGTCAAACTTGGTCAACTCGGTCAACTTTGAGAAATTTTCAATATTTTCCCTGGGACGGGGTGTTACAGAGTTGCAGAGACGAAACGATGTCATTTTAAAAATAAACAACTTAGAATGGCAATTTTGTAATTTTAGCTATTTTCAAATGATAATGGCAGTTTTGTAATTTAGCTATTTTCGGATTATAATGGCAGTTTTGTAATTTTTGCTATTTTTCGTTTTTAGGATTAGTTTTCAACCTTAGGATTACTTTTTTAATATTTAATGGTTTATATTGATTCTTGATCTAACTCTAGTACTTATATAAAGGGGGATCAATTCTTTTATAAGACAGATTTGAGTTTTTAATCAATTGAGAGAATTAATTTTCTTATTGCTTCCAGGAGTGTTCTTGAAAGGTGACGAATCAATTTCTTCTTCTTGTTGCATTAGGTGTTGAATTCTCTTATCAAAGTAGGAATACTTTGTGGCGATTATTCTTATCTTTCCCTAGCCTTCTAATCCACGTTTTTAGATACAAGTTATCTAAGGGTTTGGTAGGGCGGGTTCTTGTTTCCAATTACTGTTCAATATTTCTTGTATGTTTGGGGTTTTGGATTCTTTAATCTTGGGGTTCCGCATCAAGGACTTTTGCAATGCATGTATCTAAATTTGACTTTGAGCATTTTTGTGAATTACTAACATCAGCCATGATCATGTATGATTTGACTTTTGAATTTTTTAGAGTATGATGGAATTAGATCCGTGTTTGAATATTTGCATCTTGATTTACAACATGTGTTTAGAAATACTGCTAAGTCGGATATTCTTTAAATGCATTTGAAAGAAAAAGCAAGGATAAAATGTATGTTGGAGGCAATTCCTAGTAGAATATGTTTCACATTTTATTTATGGACTTTTTCAACTATTGATGGGTACATATGCCTCACTTTCCATTTCATTGAAAATAGTGGATTTTGTAGAAAAGAGCGTTAATATTTTGTTATATGCCACCTCCATATACTGAAGTAGTATTAGCAGAAAAGATGTATTCTTTGTTGAGTGAATGTGGAATTGAGTTAAAGTTATTTTCTTTAACTTTTGAAAATGCTTTTGTAAATGATGTGTATGTTGTTATGTTAGTTACTCAATTGAAGTTAAAGGGGGGTGTTGATTGTGATGGGGATTTTTTTCATCTTAGATGTTATGCTCATATAATTAATTGGGATATTATCACCAAAAGTTCCTGAACTATATCGGGTTTTACGATTTAGTCCTATAACTTTTTTTTTCTTAGTTTACTCCTCGAAGTGAAAAAAGCGTGTCACCGTTGGTCCTTTCTCATCATTCCGTTGAAATACACCGTTAACTTACACGTGCAAGTCACATGAAACCACTTTTGAGGGTTGATTAAGTAATTTTCTACCCATTTTAATAGATGGTGTTGACTTCCTTCAATTGGTACCACCTGGATGCAGCAAAACAACCCAAAAAAAAAAAAGAGAAACTCTAAAAAAAAAATTATTCATAAATATTCATAAACTCTAAAACTCTAAAATTAATAAATTCCAATTTTAGATATTATTATGATATTCCTGATAGAAATATTTTAAGAGAAATATTCCTGATAGAAATATTTTAATAGAAATATTATTATGATATTCCTGATAGAAATTAATAAGATTATGAATCTGGAATATCACTATCATATATTTTAAGGATGTATTGATCGGTGGTATAAGAGAAACCAACAATAATACCATTGGCAAATTAAATAATGAATATTTACGAAAAAAACAGGAGTATTTCTATCAAGAATATCAGAATAATATCTAAAATTGGAATTTATTAATTTTAGAGTTTTAGAGTTTATGAATATTTATGAATATTTTTTTTTAGAGTTTCTCTTTTTTTTTTTGGGGTTGTTTTGCTGCATCCAGGTGGTACCAATTGAAGGAAGTCAACACCATCTATTAAAATGGGTAGAAAATTACTTAATTAGCCCTCAAAAGTGGTTTCATGTGACTTGCACGTGCAAGTTAACGGTGTATTTCAACCAAATGATGAGAAAGGACCAACGGTGACACGCTTTCTTCACTTTGAGGAGTAAACTGAGAAAAAAAGAAGTTATAGGACTAAATCGTAAAACCCGATATAGTTCAGGGACTTTTGGTGATAATATCCCTAATTAATTTGGTAGTACAAGATGGGTTGAAGGATATTGATACTGTTGTTCATAGATACGAGAAAGTGTTAAATACGTAAGGGGGTCACAAGCAATAAAGCAAAAGTTTTTGAAATGTATTAAAATGTTGTCATTAAGTTCTAAGAGAGATTTAAGACAAGATGTGTCTACTAGATGAAATTCTAAATATATAATGCTTAAGAGTGCTTTGTTTTATCGTTGTGCATTTTGTCACTTGGAATTAAGTGATTCAAATTATAAAGTTGTCTTTTTAGTTATTAGTGGAAAAAGATTGAAAAGATAAGTAAGTTTATGGGCTTGTTTTATGATATCACTTGCATATTTTCTCGAACTAAGTACTCTACTTCAAATTTATACATTCTCTCAATTTTTCCATGTTATGTTACATTAAAGAAAAACATAGAAAGTGAGGATGGATGCTTGAGAACCACGGCGAGTCGAATGCTTAAAAAATATAAGAATTATTGGTCTGAATTTAGTTTGATATTAGCTACTGCAATCGTTGTGGATCCTCGATATAAGCTTCAATTTGTTAGATTATTGTTACCAAAAGCTTAAGGAGTTAGTGGTTCTAATGAGTTCTTGCATGTTAAGATTAAGTTATTTTCCTTATATGAGGAGCATCCTCAAAGAACACTGTCAACTTCTTCTATGAATTATGTGGAGAAAGAAAATAGTATTGATGCTTTTACAACAGGTGGACGAGTGCTAGATAAATATCTTAGTGCATTAAAGCCTAGCATTGTTGAAGCAACAATATGTACAAGAGATTGGTATTTGGAGAAAAAGGTAATTACTATAATTATTGTTTTCTTTGTATGATTATTTATTTTAAATTGGATTAACATATCGAAATATTGATTGTATTGTTTTTTATATTTGTTATGATAAACATTAATGATTTTTTGGTATTATTAATTTATATAGATGCATTGAAAATTTTCAAGTACAACTGGATGATCTTATTGAAAATATCACTACAACACATTTGGTAATTAATAACATGTAGTAATAGCATTATGGTAGAATGTTGTCTTAAAAAATTAAGAAAGCCAAAAACATGTGTACCCACTTAAAAAAATTCATTAACTCTCCTTCAGCCCTCTTTTATAAAAAATTTACATTCACTCTCCATCTTTCTTAGCCCTTGTTCATATGGAAGAAACCAACTTCCCTCGTTCAAGCCTCCATCTCCATAACATTCAAGCTCTACACCTCCATGTAGTTCAAGTTGATCTAAAATCGAAAAAACCCTCGTTCAAAGCCTTGTTCTCACCTTGGTTCAAGCCTCAATTGAAGAACCCTCAATTGAAGAACCCTCAAGCCCTCATTTGAAGAACCCTAAAGCCCTCATTCTCACCTCGGTTCAAGACAGAACAATTTAATCCTCAAGTTCAATAAAAGAACCCTACAAAACTCTCCCTTTGAAAAAATTGAAGAACCCTTCGAAACCCTCTATTCAGAACCCTTCATGAATTTTCTAATATCCAACGTCATCGTCATTTATCATTATCGACGAGACCTTAGCAACATGAATCAAAGAATTATGAAAACAAGATTGGTTTTGGACATACCAAAGTGAGAAAAAAAGGGAAACAATAGCAACCCTCCAAAGATTAAAAATATGACTACTCAATGGAACCTCCATAGTATGCAAGAACAACTTTAAAACAGACCTGTACCTAAACAACTTAACTCCAAAAATGGAAGAAAGCCTATCCCAGAGGGCCATAGCATAAGGGAAAGAAACAAAAAGGTGAGAATAAGTCTCAGAATAATGCTTATAGAGAAAACAACGAGAAGTAAAATTGAAACCACAACGATACAAATAATCATCAAGCTGAAGTTTACCATTAAAAAGCCGCCAAAACAACATCGAACGAGATGGTGGAATAATTGAATCCCAAATAAAGCATATCCAACGAGGAATAAAACCATCCAAAGAACGAAGAGATAGAAAAAACATACATTTAGAAGAAAGCCGACCATCATTAGAAACTTTCCAAACTAAACTATCAAATGATGTGAGGTCAACTTTGGTTTGCTCAATTAAATCTGTAACATGAGAAATAGCAATCTGAAAGAAACTAGGAATGTTCTACGTACTGTCCAAATTCAAAAAAGAAGAAACCAACAAATCAGATTCCCCAATAGAGTGAAACAACCTGTTAAGCAGCACCCCCACCCAATTATCCTGCAAAAAATGTATCTTTGAATGCTTGCCAATAATCCAACAACTCTCATCAGACAAAATCGCATACAACATACACATGGCCGGTCAAATAGAAGAAGAAGCATACAAATTAAAATTTAGCTTTCTGATGTACTAAGCCCTCAAAAAACTGAACATAAAAGAATCAGGAGTCATTAATTTCCAAGTAAGATTGGCAAGTAAAGCCTTATTAAAAGAAGCTAAATTCTTCAAACCCAAAACCTCTTACTTTAGAGGATAGCAATAGTTATCCCAAGCCACAGTAACAACCTTTTTCTTAAGAATAGAACTTGTCCAAACAAAGTTTTGAATAGACTTGTTTAAAGAAGAAAGCAATCCCGAATGCCATTTGTAAATCATAAAGGAATGAACGAACATGGAAATAATGATAGAATTAACAAGGCATACCTGACCAGTGAGGGAGAGAGTACTGCCTTTCCATGACTCCATATGAACTCTAATCTTGTTAGCAATAGGAAGCAAATGAGCAATGGTAGGCTTTCCTTTGAACAGCAGTAAACCTAAATAAGTAAAAAGGAAACTACCTCTTTTCATACCAATAACATTGAGAAGATCATGCTGCTCCGTAGCATAAATAGACTAGCCAAAAAACATATTAGACTTTTCCTTATTAACCAACTGACATGAGAAATAGCCATATAAATAAAAAACATTCACAATAACCTGAAGATTGGGAACAGTGCCCCGACTAAAAAACAAGACATCATCAGCATAAATAAGGTGAGTAGGAGATTGACCACCCTGAGGAGAAAGCATAGGCAACAAAGAACCAGAAGCAACCAAAGAAGAGAGGTACCGACTGAGAAAATCTTCCGCAATACTGAAAAAAATTGGTGAAAGCGGAACACTCTGCCTAACTTCATGAGAAAAAGAAAAATACCCTTGGGGAGAGCCATTAAATAAAATAGAAATATAGGTTGATTTGAAAATAGCTTCAATCCACACACAAAATTGGGAGCTAAACCCGAACCTTTCCAAAATCTTCAAAGCAACATTTCCCCCCAAAATATTGCTTCTACATTATATTCACACAATTAGAAGCAATTGCAATACAATCTTGAATTTGCTAGCCCCGGATAAACCCAAATTGATTAGTAGAAAACTACCTTATTGGCAATAAGAGCCAAACGATCAGTCAAAATCTTCGTAATAATTTTAAATAAAAAATTTCCCATCACAATTGGCTGAAACTTGTCAACGGTGCAAGCATCATGAATATTAGGCTACAAAATCAAAAAAATTAGAGTTAAGCCCCGTTTGAAAAAACTTCGTATGAAAGAAAAGCTAAAGTGCCTTAACCACATCAGACCTGATAATATGCCAAAGACAATGATAAAAAAACTGGAAAACCATCAGGGCTTGGAGAATTACAAGGATCCATATAAAAAATAGCAGTATGGACTTTCGAATCTGTAGGAATAGTAAAAAGACCCTGGTTGTTCTCATTAAAAACCAAACTCAGAATCACATCCGAAAGCATACTTCAATCCGTCTAAGAAGAAGGTGAGTCCTTAGAAAATAACAAATGATAAAAATCTATAACATGACTCTGAATAACTCGATGATCAGTGCTAACCATACCATCAATATACAGAGATGTAAGTGGCTTATTAGCCTTCCGAGATTGTAACAAAGAAAGAAAAAAAGGTGGGGTTATGGTTACCATCTTTCAACACAAGCTTTATCACGAAGCATCAACTTATGATTCCATAGCAAACTATCCAAAGTTTCATGAGCTTTGAGTTCCTCGTTATAAATTACCTTTTAAAACCTAACAGCAGCCATCCTTTTCTGAACCTCTTGCAAATGGGATCTTGCCTCAGCTATCTGAAGAAAAATATTGCTGAAAAATCTAGAAAAGCTCTCAGAATGAACATCCTATATGGCCCAAGTGAAAAAGGAACCTTTAGTGTCAATAGGCATAAGATCAACATTCTCAACAGCAGCAGCTCACTCATCACAAGAAATACAACATGGAGCAAGACCTATCCGCTCATGAAAACCCATGACAACATTGAAATCCCAAATAACAACTCACAGAACAACCACTGACAAAGAAAAAGTAGACAAATAAGATCAAAAAAGTAACAAAATTAGTAGTACATTGAAAGACAAAAGAAACCGTAATATATTGATAATCCAAATCAACAAGTACAACATCTGAGAGAGACGGGTTAACCAAAAGCCAAATAGTAGGCAAAGCATCCAACTTTTGATTAATAGAAATCAACCTTAAATGCAACAAAGATTAACTAGAAACATCAACGAAATCCTAAGCAACCAGAGGCAACAAAATCTCAAGCAACTAGAGGTTTAGCTAAGCAAACAAAACTAGGTTTATAATGGGAACAATAATTATTAAAAGCACGTTGAGAGAAAGAATTACTAATCCTCGGACAATTCCAAAATAAGACATTCATTAGGAAAGAGTTCGAGAGCCGGCCTTTGTCAAAGGCTTACTTGAACCACCATCTTTTCGCTCTTGAAGCTGTCTCTAACCAATATTTTTTGCAAACTTGCCACGCTTCCAAGATTTCCCCACTATCAGCCAATCCTCACGCAAGACCCTATCATCATAAGGCAGAATAGTAGAATTGCCCCTTTATCCAAAGCCTGAACTTCCTCAATCTAAGACTAAACCATATGATCTTCGGAAACAATTAAAGGAACAATAGCGGTCTGATTATCCAACATTACATTATCATTTTCAGAATCATCATCCTCATGCTTTGCTTCATCAGTACATTTCAACTTTAAATCTTTTTCACGCTTAACCCCAGAGTTCTTCCAAGTCTGAAGCCAAACGCTCTGAAAAGGCCTTGGTTGTTAAAAGAGTGCTTACTTTACATTTGAACCATTACCACATGACCCCCTTTCCACACCCGGGCGATGTGGGATTGGACACCGATCTCTGCCAGTAAGGTAGCTTGCCAGTGCCCTTTGCACCCGCCCACACTTACTCTAGCTTTTTAGATCCGGGCTGTCACAATCCACCCCCTTGGGGCCCAGCGTCCTTGCTGGCACATTTCCGGCCGGGTACAGGCTCTGATACCAATTGTAATGCCACACTCTCTCTCCAACCAATATTGTCTCCAATTTAGCCACCGCACTTCAGATGGTATGGAGTTTTTGGTCAGACTTCCTAGGGGGTCACCCATCCTAGGAATGCTCCCACTGGAGCACGCTTAACCCCAGAGTTCTTCCAACTCTGAAGCCAAACGCTCTGAAAAAGCCTTGGTTGTTAAGAGAGTGCTTACTTTACATTTGAACCATTACCACATGACCCCCTTTCCACACCCAGGCGATGTGGGATTGGACACCGATCTCTGCCAGTAAGTTAGCCTGCCAGTGCCTCGCACCCGCCCACACTTACTCTGGCTATGCCAGTAAGGTAGCCTGCCAGTGCCCTTTGCACCCGCCCACACTTACTCTAGGTTTTTAGATCCGGGTCGTCCCAAACCTCCCCTTTTAGAGTATGACCTGTCAACTTAGAAAAAGCCAAATTATGTTTAGAGTCTAAATGGTGATAGTTTGCTATAACATGTCCTACTCTATTGCAAGAGGTACAAAAACTAGGAAGATTATCATATTCCAAATAGACAGTAATTGCCCCCCTCCTCCTGTTTATTCAACAAAACATACTTCGGCAATTTCTTTGAAAGATCCACTTCCAAAAGTATACATGCATAATGACAAAAGTCACTGTTCATAGTGTTTTGATCAAACCGAAGTGGAACACCCATTAATATAGCAAGATCAAAAAGAATATTGGGATGCCAATAAACTCAATTATGAAAAAACAGTACCCAAACCTGTGAATTTGTGAACTTCTGAGTTTCTAGCTTAAAATCTGGTGACCATTCATGTAGTTGCAAGATGCTTAGTTTCAACAAAATCGAACCAATGGACCATACATGCTTTTTATCTTCATCAGAAATTAACAAAACATGAAAAAATCGCTGCCCATGGAGATTAACTTGCACATTTGAAAGCTCAAAACCGCAGACAACCTTGCCTTCAAATCAACCAACTTCCATGGCCTTTCTCGCATAAATAAACAACATGAGAAATCATTGAATGCTTGTACAACTTCATCTGTTCAGCAAATGCATGTTTATTCACCTGAATAAATAAAGTATCACCATTAATAATAGGCTAAACTGTCATAAGCAGTACTAACAAGTTGGATTCTGAACTAGGATCAAACCTGGCCATGCGTACAAAATACACCACCAAAAACCACCGAAACCTTCAAAACTCACCTAGCCAGCAGAACACACCCAACAACACCATGACAAAAATCAACGCATACAAAATCACACCACAACCAAGCAACGCAGTGCAGAACAACCCACTTGCGAAGACACCTCAAACCACACCAAAACAGAGGCAACAAAAAACCAAGCAAGTAACACCATAGAACTAGTCGACCCACAACCCTTGAAAAACCAAACCCACTGAAAACACCAAACCTCACCAAATAGTTGCGCCTATAATGATCGCCCAAATCACGACTTCAAAACGTGCAGAAAACAAGAACAAAACGAACACCAGAACATGTTCAAACCTAGAAGCCAACCGAATAGAAAAACACTACCCAAACCACTGGTGTAAAACCAGCACCAAAACAAACAGAAACCACTGAAACATAACCTAACTCGTCAGAACCAGATAGCCGACGCCGTCAGTCGCCAAATCTCTTCTTCGAGAAAGTGGAATTCATAATCTCAATAATAATAATCAATCATCCAAACGTTTATTTCCAATAATAATAATAATAATAATTTATAAAAATAAGTAAATGTATGTAATTTAATAATAATGATATTAAAAGTATAAATGTTTGTAATTAATTAATAAAAGTATAAAAATAAGTTAGAATTCAAAATAAAATAGAATCTCATCAAGTAGTAATTCATTGATACATTTTCAAACTCAACCATCGTAAGACATCAGTTATGCATAAAGCCAACCAATATCATATCTATATTTGATTATTAATACGGACAATCACATGCAATATTAAATCCATATGGTTGACATATTAACAATTGCTTGCAAAACTATTAAGTATATAAGTTTTCTTGATCAATATTTCTTTCAATATACTTCTAGAAATTAAAATGGGAAAGAGAGTGAAAATTTCAACCACCAATAATTTTTATGTGATATTAAGTCATATTTAAGTAATTATGTACTTGTATTATTATTCTAATTAATGAATAATATATTACTTCATAATAGTATTTTTTTTACTGTTAACAAATTTTATAGATCTACTGATTGTCATATTTAAGTAATTATGTACTTGTATTATTATTCTAATTAATGAATAATATATTACTTCATAATAGTATTTTTTTTACTGTTAACAAATTTTATAGATCTACTGATAGTCATATTTAAGTAATTATGTACTTGTATTATTATTCTAATTAATGAATAATATATTACTTCATAATAGTATTTTTTTTACTGTTAACAAATTTTATAGATCTACTGATTGTCATATTTAAGTAATTATGTACTTGTATTATTATTCTAATTAATGAATAATATATTACTTCATAATAGTATTTTTTTTACTGTTAACAAATTCTATTGATCTACTGATTTAAAAAAGATGATTTCCACTCAGTGTTTTTCAAATTTTTATAGTTAAATTGATAAAGTATTTGATAAATAAATATATTATGAAGTGTCATTAAAAATTTCTATAATTTCGTTTAAATTTCCGTCATTTCTCTTAAAATTTTACTGATATCGGTATTTTATCGATATTTCCACCAATATTTTCATAATTTTGACTTTAGATATTTCTTTCGATACTAATATTTTCATCAATTGATCGAAGTCCAAAGTTTAAAATTTGGCACGAAAGAAATCCTTTTCTTCCGGTTGTAATAAGTCGAAAATTTGACAAATAATTAAAAAAATTAAATTTTTGTTTATTTTTGAATCATTAATATAGTGTGATTTCTTTTACCATATCATGTAAATTGTTAAGTAAATTACACTAGAGTAGAGGTACATGAACTATATCGGATATTATAAGTATATACCTTTTTTTTTGGTGTTTTAGTACCCAAACTTGCTAAAATATTGCACTGTTAGTATCTAGATCAATTTTCGTAAAAAATACATGTTAAATAACACGTGACGCGAATGTGACATGTATCTACTTGTAAAATTCGTTATTGTTCAGGTACTTCCAGTGTAATTCACTCAATAAATAAATAAAACATCAAATATAAAATTAAATTCAAAATAATATATTTATTTTAAAAATATATATTTAAAACATTTAAATAAATATATAATTATTTTAAATATTTATTTAATATATATTAACTTTCAATCTTATTTATTTAATATTTTAACTAATTAAATATTTTTTAACTAAAATCAGAACATTATAAACAATCATCATTCTCAAACCCAATATTTGCTAAGAATAACCAANAAAACAACCAACTGCTATTTTGACTAAAACCGAACACCAAATAAAAAAGAATTATCTATTAATTTTTTTTATTGTTTATGCAGTAGTAATATTACTTTGATAAGCAATAAATGACAGAAGATATTAATATATGGACAACATAAATTGGTTAGAGAAGGCCTTTTTAATGTAAGAAAATTGTTATGGCTAACTAAAAGAACATAATAAATAGCAAAAATAAAATAATGTAGGTAAGGCAAGAACATGTCGTAACTAATGAAAGAACCTCAAAATCTCGAATTAGCCTTTCAAATCTAAATGGTTGAAAATTTTAGAGACAACTCATAGAAAAGTAGGTCAAATGGGTAAAAGATGAAAGAAAAGTCCATTTTATTTTTTTAGGTGAATAGAAATTGAATTTTTTTTTGAAAGATAAAGAGAATGGAATTAATAGATGTTGGAACCCAAGCAATGAACAACTATAAAAAGTGCAAGATTCGATCTTTTCTCTCCACAAAATCCCAAATTACCAATCTTTTCTAAAACCCTCTCTGAATAGAAATCGAGTTCGATCGTTTTACACACAAATCCATTTCACTCAAACTTGTTGATTTCACATATTCATAATCTCACCTGTCAAAGGTGGTTTAGAAATGGCTCCACCAAGCTTGACCTCTAGAGTTTTAACAGAGATTATAGGGAAAAAGAGTAGAATAACAACGAAAATACATACTTTCAATAAAACCAGCAACCAACTGGCGTTGAGAGCAAAGAATCGAGAACGGTGACGAAGGCATATAAATTAAATTTATAAACCCTACTTATTAAATATTTTTTCTTTTTTAAATATTATGTTAATGGATAAAATCATAATTTACAGCTAAATTTAAATGGATTGTAATAGATATATAACTGTGTCGAGTTGACGTAACAAGTTTAATAAATGAATTATGTGGGTCAGCCTACAGTACAACTTCTTATTTTGGTTGGACTGGTAGAACCATGCTTACATGTTGACAAGTGGCATCACAAAAGTCAACTTACCTGTGTAACCGGATATAACCGGTAGCAATATTACAAATTTTTTGGATTACATTACTCCATTGATAGACAAGTTACCTCACGTTTGAACAATGTTACCTCATTTCCGTTATATTACAATATTGATGGACCAAATTACGTGATTTATGGAGAAATTACAGGTTCTTTGAACAATATTACTACCTTTCGGTAGTGTTACAACGTTTATGGATAATATTACATACTTTACAGATTACTTTACTTTTTTATGGACAATATTACTTTGTTTTGGATAGCATGTTGCAAAGCCCGTTACATTGTTCATGGATTAGTGTTACCTTCTTTATGGACAATGTCACCTCACTTGTGGATCGTATTACATCATTTCGGTTATATTACAATATTGATGGACCAAATTACGTGAGTTATGGAGAAATTACAGGTTCTTTGAACAGGATGACCACCTTTCGGTAGTGTTACAACATTTATGGACAATGTTATATACTTTGCAGATTACTTTACTTTTTTATGGACAATATTACTTTGTTTTGGATAGCATGTTCCAAAGCCCGTTACTTTGTTCATGGATTAGTGTTACTTTCTTTATGGACCATGTCACCTCCCTTGTGGATCGTATTACATCATTTTGGTCATGTTACAGTATTGTTGGACCAATTTACTTAATTTATGGAGAAGTTACAGGTTCTTTGAACAATATTACCACCTTTCGGTATTGTTACAATGTTTATGGACAATGTTACATACTTTGCAGATTACTTTACTTTTTTATGGACAATATTACTTTGTTTTGGATAGCATGTTCCAAAACCCGTTACTTTGTTCATGGATTAGTGCTACTTTCTTTATGGACCATGTCACCTCCCTTGTGGATCGTATTACATCATTTTGGTCATGTTACAGTATTTTTGGACCAATTTACTTAATTTATGGAGAAGTTACAGGTTCTTTGAACAATATTACCACCTTTCGGTATTGTTACAACGTTTATGGAAAATGTTACATACTTTGCAGATTACTTTACTTTTTTATGGACACTATTACTTTGTTTTGGATAGCATGTTCCAAAGCCCGTTACTTTGTTCATGGATTAGTGTTACTTTCTTTATGGACCATGTCACCTCCCTTGTGGATCGTATTACATCATTTTGGTCATGTTACAGTATTTTTGGACCAATTTACTTAATTTATGGAGAAGTTACAGGTTCTTTGAACAATATTACCACCTTTCGGTATTGTTACAACGTTTATGGACAATGTTACATACTTTGCAGATTACTTTACTTTTTTATGGACAATATTACTTTGTTTTGGATAGCATGTTGCAAAGCCCGTTACATTGTTCATGGATTAGTGTTACCTTCTTTATGGACAATATCACCTCACTTGTGGATCGTATTACATCATTTCGGTTATATTACAATATTGATGGACCAAATTACGTGAGTTATGGAGAAATTACAGGTTCTTTGAACAA